>JAODLI010002707.1:0-10352 GCA_027575585.1 Percopsis omiscomaycus
TATATATATATACAGTACAGGCCAAACTTTTGGCCTGTACTGTATATTAGATATATAGTATAGAATGGACGCAATATAAAGGCAGTCTCTGTAAGAGCAAATTGAAATAAATTACAGTCTATAGCTTTTACTAATTCCATATTTGGTCTTGAAGGCAGAGTATTGCCTTGAAGGGCCTTCCTCCATGTTACACTAACCCTTTAAAATGATACAAGCTACATTGCTACAGATAAGCCACTGCTTGTAAAATTTCCAATGAATTTCAATAGAGATTGACTTCCACTGGTACAATGTTTTACCATCCCAGCCTAGAAAGAGTCGAGGTTCATCCTCTGCTCTAGTCCCCGGCTTCTCCATAGTAGAACATGGATTTTCAGCAGGTCTCTTTACTTGAATGGTTGTATTAGCTGTGCTCCAGCAGCCACGTCAACCAACACTGACCCCTGGGTTTCAGCCAGGCCTTCTAAAGAAGTAACATCTGTCCTGGTACAGGCTGCACAGGGTGAACTTTGACCTCTGCCACCCATCTCAGGAGAACACATCCCCGACATCCACACCTCACCTATTCCCTGTTAAGAATGACCCCTGAGTCTATCCGTGTTGCTATAGCAACTTATCTAGGGCTACCCAGTCATTGTGTGGTATCCGGTAAACGTAAAATTCCTGTAACCCTGTTGTTAGACTGTGAAAGCTATTGTGTATTGGGCCATAGTGATTCACTGGTTTCCTGATATAGAAATAAACCTCTGTGAGAGCCTCACTTTTAATTTCTATTTGTGTTTCTATTAATGACTTTGCTCACTTTCTGTTCAAAATGACAAGTAGGCAGAGGGATGAGGCCTGGCATGAAACCTTATGGTTAAACTTTCTATATTTGTTTCAGCTTTCATCCCAGGTGACAACTTCAATGACTTGAGTGACAATTAAAATATAACAATTGTATAGTAGTGGGGACACAAGCAATGCCATTCTGTCAAAAATTAACATTAATCTTTGCCGACTGAATCATACTTGGAATCAAAGACGTTACTAATGTTATAAGATTTTAATACACACAGTTTTAGACAGGTTTCTAAATATATAATACTTGGCATGTTCCCAGGCTGTATATTGTATTGCAAAACAATTAATCATTTTAATCGTAACAGATGTGTCGGAAATAATGCAATACATTTACAAATGAAGACTTTTTCACAACCTGACCTTACATGATGTGTTGTTTATCACAGTGTATCTATGTTAATCTCTGTAACAAACACACTGCTTATAAAACATACAGATTCATGTTGTATTTTTATTGTATTCTCGTTCTTATTCTCCTTTTTTCTCCTTTTTTCAGGGGAAATCAACCAAGCAATCACTAAGGTATACATTATCATCACTCTCCCAAACAAGGTATATTAAACTTGTTTAGCATTATGGCTATACATACATTATATGAGGTGGTCTATCAACCACTGACAATGATAAACATCAAACATAATTTTGCTTACTTGCCAAGTTAGGTCCAGCCAAGGTCCAGCCATTGACTAACAGTGATTTCCATTCTACTAAATATGAGCTTCTGTTGTCTGCCTCACCACATGAGTATGTCATTGCTTATGTAAAAGTAAAACTACACAGTTAAGAGGAACTGAAACCGGTACGTCTTTTGTCAGTTTACCTACGCTATTTTACCTTCTTAATGGTGGCTATAGCGCTCACCCAAGTGTGCTACACTTCATTGAATGAATACATTTCCATCCTAATCTATTATTTGTCCCCATATACAGTATGGCCTCTTTTATCACTAAGCTATTTTTAATCACTAGCAAAAGCATTCTTTTATTGTAGAATTATTGACCATCAGTCTGGGAATTCTCAATTGAAAACCATTCATCAGCCCCCAATAGGTGTCAATCAAATAATTATCAGGCTATTGGACCAAATACAACAAAACAACAAATATTTGACAATGATTTTCAAACATAGGCGCTAGCAGACGATTGGACCACCTTCAACCAATCAGTATAATACCCATGTGTGGATAATTTTCAAATAATACTTAAATTCTGTCTGCAATAACCAAACTACCCATCTGGTTACTGATTGGGCCTGCAGTTCTATACCCAACTGTTTTCAATTGAGAGGTTATGGTTAGTATGTAGTAGTAGTAGTACTAGTACTAACCCTTCCCTGTTAGGTGTGGGAGGGGCATGTGCTAGCAGTCTAGTTTTAAAGGTTTTTGAAATGCTGGTTTTGACATTTTAATTAAACACTATCATACCTCGTACAATACCAAGAATTATACACTAGACTATCCAATTAATTACATTATTTATGTATCTGGCAAATAATGTTACTGTCAAAGATTATGCCATGCCAACAAAAACATTACAGGTATGATACGTTACAGTACAGGAAAGCAAAATACATCAAAACAAAAATAAAAAATACTAATATAGGATTTTATAAACATTCACAGTGAATTACATTAGTCAAAGTGTTTATTTTATGTTCAACAGAAAAGCAATATCGTACATTTTCATACACTGCATTTTGTATGAAACAAATAAGATATTGGCATAGCAAGGTGAGAAATCAAGTTCATATTTTACTGTCTACAGTTTCGATTACACAGACATAGTCATTTATAGATTTGTGTGTCACCTACTGAGATACATAAATAAATTTAAAGGAAGTTTGCTCCTCTTTGACGCTTTTTGCTGCCCTCAATCGAGGCTGCGTCCTGTGTAGCAGGAAGTGAGGCCTGACCCTTGAACCCATAGAGGATAAGTGTCATCATCATCTCTGTTACTTAATTCTGCTTTCACACCCCTATGGCAACCTCAATGTTAAAACCCTGCATGAATGAGCTGTTAAAGCTGTTTCAAAATGTAACCGACAACATACATCAACATGGAGAAACCGTTCAGCCTGTATTTTGAAATAAATAAAAATATTTCTTCCTCATATCAGCGGGATTTTATTTGTATTCCTGTCAGGTGAGGCTTTGTGAAAGTCGGATTAAAGGCTTAACAGTGGCAGGCATTAGGACAAGAGCAAGCCTATACAGACCAAATGATCATGTACTGTGTGATACAGTGATTGTACAATGGTTGTGCCTAGGATTATATGTCATTGTCTGCTGTTGTTGTCTGTGTTTTATTGTTACTATTATTCATTATTCAACTGTCAGAACACCAGATTCCCAAGCTATAATCAGGTGTTGTTGTTGTGATTTTTTGCTTCTTGGCAGTGGGTCCACACGTGAGATTAGGGAAGTCATGCTCCCTCTGAAGGAGAGCGCGGCAAATGATCACAGCAGGAAAGCTTGCAAGGGTACACGCTATTATTCTGCAGCAGAGAAAAATGGCAGCCCGGGTAATGATGCCTCTCAGCAGGCTTCCTGTTAGAATGTCTCTAACGCTTGCCACAGGAAGGCGTCATGCAAGTTACTGTACTGTCATCATCCCTCCTTTGTTAAAAGCTGCGCCACTGGTTCTCCATGTTGAGGTCGAAATCAACTTCTAATGGCGATTGATTTCAGGAAATTCAAAGACAGCCTCGGTATCACTCTCACTATTGATCCCACAAAGCCCTGTTACATTTGAGATTAGGTTGCATGACCACCTTGCAGATGGATAGGTGACACTTAACCAAATTGGTTGTGATACTTTAAAGAAAGTAATTGTGTATTATCGGGCTTGGATGTGATTCAGAAAATGAATTTGCACCCCCACCCCCAACATACACACACACACACAGACCTTTCCAACTCTCCTCCCTCACTGCAGACAGTGAACTGGGCCAAACACTGAGACAGCTAAGTGGTCAGCACTGCAGTGCTCTCTTTTTGTTATGTGCTTAACTCCCTTTTTCATTCAAACAGTTTGCAAATGCCAATCAGATTTATTGGCGTCCAGAGACATACAGGCTTGGCTCTCCCAACTGTACTTAATAGAGTGACTTTGAAAATAGGATATCTGTCAAGGTGACAGGCAGAAAAAACAGGCTCCAGAGGAGCTCAGACATTTGGATGAAATGTGTGCATATTATAATGCGGCACTGGCAGGGATTGCCCAAAACTATGACCACCATTTATAGACAAGCATCCGTCATACTGAGGTGTACCAATGAACCTCCAAAAAGTTATCCTTAATGATTATTTTCCTAGATTACGGCTCCTATACGGGTTGCTTTGACAGTATGGATTTATAAAGTAAAATGTATTTACCTTATTAAAAGAATGTTTTCATTTTCACAATACTGCATGTGTGATTCTGACAGATGGCTGCAAGATTGCAGGCAGGTCGGATAGAGTAACCCTGTTTACCACTTTGGTTTGTGTTGCGGGAAATATATTATATTTTTATTGTATAAGGGGAATATTACATTTCTTCTTCAATTTTTCTCTTTGCAGATATTGTTATATTGCTCACAATATCAGCCAAAGTTAAACTTGATTTTTCAGTTTCTCTAAAATGACTTGTCAGCACTCCCCCCGGTTTATCCCCCGGGGTGTGCTAGCAGCAAGCTAGCAACTGAAATTGTAGATGCAACACCTTTAATTCCTCTTTCTGCACCGAGACAAGGCAGTTTGCCAACGGTTTTCTTTCGCTACGACGCCTTCTGTCTCAATCCAAACGCCCCGTTTGGATTGAGGCAGAAGGCGTCGTAGCAAAAGAAAACTTGTGTGTAGATGTCACACGCACCTCTGGGCTGTAAGCAGGGTAGAGCCCTTTCCTCACACAGCTAAGTACAGCTAAGTACCCTCATTCTGAAAGGGAGCTAGCCCTGGAAAATATGTCCTTCGAAAAACTGAAAAATATGTCCGCAGCTGCCTCATTAAATATTAATGAGGCCAAAGGAAGAGGGGACGAGGGTTGGACAGCATTAATAATTCATTGGTAAGCTGGTCTCCTGTCCATTTCTTTACCGTTCGGGGGCATCCAAAACACGTGTTCACGATCGTCCATCCATACTTTAAGATATCGGAGCGGTAATGTGTTGTATCCGTGTTCAGCCCACCCATTGAGGTCATATGAATTAGTGTGTTTAGTTGTGGCTGGTGACATATTTTGAGTGCGTTTTCGTGCGCGCACACGCATGCATGTGATTGGGAGTTACGCTATTGAAACATGGCCGCAACAGAGGTTCCAATCCAAATCTTTCAAAATGAAGTACATGAAAACCTGTCTATTGTTTGTTCATGCAGGCAAACACAACATTTGTGGAACCTCCTACTTCAGTAAAATGTGGGCCACAAAGAGGAAGTGTGCAACGAAAAGCTACTTCTATAGCGTAGCTAAACTAAACTTCCTCTTGTGCTGGACAGAACCCACAGATACTGTTACACAGCAGGGTTTTGGTGCTCTCAATCATGATATTTTGGGTGCAAATGGACTTTATTGGATACTGTATGTTCATGTAAAGAGACAAGAGATGTAATGCTCCCAAATGCAATGGTAGGCTACTGTAAAGATGTATGAGTGTCACTGTGTGGCTTTGCAGAGTTTGTTTAACAGTGTCAGAGCCAAGGGAAGAACAGCTGTCTCTCTTTGACAACCCTCTCTGTGTGTGCATGTATGAGAGTGTTGTGTGTGTGTGTTAAGGGGAAGGAACTGACCCTCAACTCCATCAGTGTGTCTATTATGTTGAGCTGAACTGCTCTCTGTTATGCCTGTCTTCTGCACCGCTGGCTTTGAAGGGGCTAACAGAGTTTGCCCGGTGGTTTCGTTAACAGCCCCGTGAATGGTTCCCCCTGCCTTGTCCGCTCAGAGAGGAAGGGACACTGACCTCCATCACTTCCTCACCATCCCTATTGTCCACGATGAAATAAAGCCCGCTGCTCATGAAATGGCCCCACACACACACACACACGCACGCGCTAACCCTTATCGCACAAGCTAAACGCTAGAGTAGCAGTCATTTCAGTTAGTGATGATTATGACCTATTAGGTACTAAAAGGTTGACATTCATTACTTGATTTGTACACAGAGTAGGTTTGAAGCGATGATAAATACATGCCTCTCCCGCAGAGGAGTGCTGAGGTGCTCAGCCTCCTCTCTGCCCCTCCTCGTCACATAGTCCCACGCGATCACACCGTTCTCTACCCCTCCCCTTTCAGCCATATGCCCGTTTGTGCACAGTTTTGTTTCAAATTATAAATATATAATATTTGTATAATATAAATATTAATTTGGGTTGCTGGGGGACTCTCAAACCTCACTCAGGTTTTAGTTACGTCAATGTCCTTAATGGACACAAGTCACTTATAATTTAGAGGATAAGGGAAGCTAATGTCCCCTACTGACATCTACAGTCTTAGATACTATACGCTACTGTGTACTGTCGAATCCAATGTACAAAGTGAAAAGGTATTTTTTATTTTTAGTGAGAAACACTGTAATACTAAATTACACTGGTATAATATGGATACTGGCCTATATATCTAATTTAAGTCCCAGGAAACATAATCCAATCCCCACATGCCATATGTGTGTCACCTTGCTCCAAGGACAAGTATTGAAAATTGGCTAATTATAGCTAAGATAATACAATATGCAGGCAGCTGCGTGCAACATCCCATTGTTTGCCACTATTTTAAGGGTAAAATTTTATACATTTTTATATGTAGTGTTGTATATTACATATGAATATGAGAGGGAAAATAACCAACTGTACTTTATCAAAATGTAATCAATAATCACAGCAAACAACAACATAAAGGAAATCTCCACACTGCATGCAAACACCTTGGCTGATAGGAGCAGACTTTATGCACGCTGCTGTTTATAACAGCTGCCCTAATCTCTCCTACCTGTGACCTTGTGCTATTCACTGTAGCTACACCTTGCAACCTACATAGAAGGGTGCATCTGAAAAGAGACTCTACAAACTGTGCTGGGTGATGCTTACCGCAGTTGGTTTAGTTTCACTAAAACATCTATTGATATTCATGTGACCTCATGTGAAAATATGTGTTGCTGTGAGTATATAATGGCTTGTGTGTTGAATCATGCAGTTCTTAGCTGTTGCTTATTGGCCTTCATTAAGGCTTCAAAAAAGACAAATATGCTTTACATAAATGTGCTATAAAAGCCCTATGAACTATGTATATGCATGGTTCATATGTTATGTGTGTTATGTAAAGAATATTGACCATGAACCCTTTATAAGACCTAACATTAGTCAATTACGTGAGTACATGCTTTATATGTAATGTATTACAGCACTGAAGGCCTAATATAGCCTTAAGGACTAAGAGCTCACATTCTTTTCACCTTACAGTTGCAAAGAATCAGGCTGCCTTCATCTCAAAACAAACAAGAAATGCAGTCCTGCGTCTTCTCCTTTCAGGACACTGCTTCTCTGTTCCCCTGCAGTGTGCGGCGGCTGTCTGGCCTCACAAGTACACAGGCACGACAGCTGAGAGGAAATCTGCTAGAGATACAGGCAGACACTGGCAACAGATTTATTTTTTTTGGTACTTCTTTCCTAGTAACACCTCTAACATGCACATGGAACAGTGTGGAAGTCCCAACTTCCTCCTCCACAGAGGGACAAAAGAGATTAGACAGGACTGTACAGTTCACTGACAATCACTTCCACAATTTCTACCATCAGGCCACAAATAAATTATGGCTTGTAAGGATATTTATACACTCTGCTGTGATGAGTGCGGGATGCCTTTTTTTGCGTGCATTGCGTGTATAAGGATCCAGTGACGTGCGTATTGTTAGCTTTGCTTTTAGTCCTTATGAATACCCAGAGTACTCTTCTCCTATAATAGCAATGGGGAAAAGGATGCTTACTGGTTTAATGTATCTCTAACATAATTGAGGCAAAGATAAAGGACTGAGAATAAAGACGGCAGGCTTCATCGTATTTCATAATCGTAGGCTGTTTTCATCATGCTAAGTGCCACCACAACGTTTTCATACGTGTGGGAAATTCAGACTGATCACAGATGTAAATATTGTCTTTTATGACAGATACAAGGAAACAAATGGTTCTTACAAAGGAAATTCACAGATGTTTTTGAAAATCTCATTACAGGGACTGAATGGTTGAAAACATCTGTGACGTCTCAACGTCTCTTTCCGTTATTCTCACAAATCCTTTGTCTTCATCTGTAGAGTTAATGCATTAATGCGTTTGTGCACTATGCATGAAGGCTAAACAAAACATGGGTTCATGTACTAACTATGTATATAACATGACAATATTACCTAGGCAAAAGTCTAAATACCTATCATACCTTCAACCTTTTACACTATTGCTGTCCTGAACGATTCAACGTATTTCATCCTAATTGCGGAGCTCAGCAGAAATAACTACAGAGAACCTCCAGTTCTGTGCTCTAAAGTTACAGCTCTGCACCAGCCCAGGACTTAACTCTAGAAAAGCCTGTCTCCCAGGTGACAAGAGGAGCACCAGCTAAGAGGATCCACCCGGCATCACGCCATCCTGCGAGGGAAAGGCTCTGCCTGGCAAACTGCCCTCCTTGCTGAGCCGCCACAGGGGAGTCTGCCTGGGTGTAGCCATGCAAAATGGCTCCAAACGAGAGAAATGATATGATGCTGACTCAGACCTCAGGAGATTCTGCCTGGTAACTTCAGAACACATTAAGCTAGCTTCATTAAGTCCTGTTGACAACAACACAACAATTATTTGTTATCACGGCAACCAAAACCCTTATATTTATGTTATTGTTTTAGATGCACCTTTACCCTGACATGACAGCAGAAGTATAATAACTATATACCATACTCAGCAAGCTTAATAAATACGGCTTATTATTCCTCATCTACCCACCCACATTGATCAGTCTAACGATGAATAATGGTTACCATAGTTCATAGTCATGTATAGCTGTAGGCTACGGTTAGAATTTTATTGATATTTTTGCATTTCATTTGACATATTTTTGCTGTTCTGTGTTTTCTCATAATAATTTTGCACTTATTTTGTATATTAATTAAAATATTCTATACTATACAGCTAAGACCTACATTTTCTTGGCACTGTATTGTGTTGTCGGTCAACCACCGATACATTGCATTTGATATCTCTTCCTCGGTTTACATTGTGTGAGGCAAATTACTTTTGAGAAACAATTACATCTTCACACTTTTTTTTTTACTATAAGGAAACACTGCAAACAGTGTGAACTTGGCTGACACACAAAGATCTATGTGTGACGCTGTTAATCTTTCACACTCGCTCACTTGTAAGAACACAAAGCTTATCATTGATAATGCGATGATAGAGCTGTCCTCTGCGCAACTACTACATCTACACTGATTTACATAAAAGTCTGGTTTATTTCTGACACGTGGGGTGGGGCAACCTAAGACAAGTGTATGTGTGTGTGTGTGTGTGTGTTGGGGGGGGGGGGGTGAGAAAGAGAGAGGATTGCTTAGAAGTAAATAGTTTGCTTGATCGATGCTAAAACAGCACCAACTGAAGTATATATGCCACATGCTCCACAAAGACCACAGAAGACTAATAGAGGAAGGAAGGTTTTAAAGCAGGTAACTCCAGAAATGCAAAAGAAGACACTACTGACTAACACAATAACTAAGTCTGTTTCAAAGATAGAGTCTGCAGTAAAACAGAACGCTGCTAAGGTTTAATCTTTGATCGTTTCATGAATATGCAAGTACATTCACGATTCCTTCACAAAACTCAACATTCATTAGCTAATGCCAAAAGAGCCGAACTCTCATTTGCACTGTATCCCTTCTTGACATTGACCTTGCTACAAAGCTCATATAACAGCTGTTTATCTAGATTTTTTCAGAAGTAGGCTTGTCAAAACTGTTTGAACAAGGCGATAATCACCCTATAAAGTAAACCTCAAGACCAAATGGGTTCAAACATCTTATAATGTGTTGCTATTTCAAGTGTTTTCGAGCAGCAGCTGACAATGATTACATTTTGGATTCAGAGCAAAATGTTTTCCTTTCTTTTCTTTTTTTACAATTAAATTACTATTGTTTTATAGAAACAGCTGATAATATCAATTTCCATCAAATCTATGAATATCTTGTGCACAAATAATAACATATCTGGTCAAACATTACAGGAAGTCAACAATTCCTTTCTTGTATTGCTATGACCTGATCCCTGACCTGATCCCTAATTAAAGCAGGCATACATTTAGGAATATTTATATGGAACATCTAACCGTTCATGGTTCTAAATGCTGAGTAACAGCTCAATAGGAATACAATACATTTTCTCTGGGCTTGAATAACAAAATGCCCGGTTATCGAGTGGGGAGCATTGATTCATTTTACAGTTGTGTTTGTTGTGTAACTACTGCATAAAGGTGTGTGTGTGTGTATATATATATATATACATA
>JAODLI010002708.1:0-10351 GCA_027575585.1 Percopsis omiscomaycus
CAACATTTCTAAAGAATGCTTTCAGCACCTTGTTGAATCAATGCCACGTAGAATTAAGGCAGTTCTGAAGGCGAAAGCGGGTCAAACACAGTATTAGTATGGTGTTCCTAATAATCCTTTAGGTGAGTATACCCTCTGGTGCGCTGAAACGTACGTAAGCAGCATAATCACCACACGTGATCGCTTGTTAAATTAGGACGTTTTCACACCTATATAGTTTGTTTGCCTCGGTCCGAATAACTTAAGATAGTAAACTTTGAGTATTTCCCCCTTGGTTCGGTTTCTTTTCACACAGATAAATAATCCAAGCGCACCAAAATGCATCCCAACAAACCACATGAAAACGTTCACTCAGCTCATTGGTCAGATGTGTCTGTAGCAGCCACAGGAGCAATTTAACATGAAACAATGGCAGAGATGGCATTTGTTCATAGCTGTGGCACCAGCAGAATGCCAAATTTACGTCTTACCAATGCTGTACTGCTTCAGACTTTGCAAAGAAGATGTACTGCCTTGACGTACTGTACCGACGGCTACGGGAGCCGTTTAGCTCAAACTTGTATAACTGTTATGAGTATACCTGGTAGTTGGGTTGGATTACGTTCCTACCCCAAACAAACTGCTCCAGAGTTCGTTTGGAAACAGACCGAGACCACCTCCTCAAGGGTCTTGGTAAGGTTGTTTTGGTCCACACCCGAGTGCGATTAATGTGTTCACACCTGACCAAACGAATCGCACTAAGGGGGGAAACTAACTAAATTTAACTGGACTAAAACTACAATTAGGTAATTTAGCAGACGCTTTTATCCAAAGCGACTTACAATACCATGCTACTATTACATCAGACAGGAGTTAGGCATCTTGCTCAAGGATGCTTACAGAGAGGCAAACTCTGGGGCTCAAACCCACGACCTTCCGGCTGGGAGTCCAACACCTAGAACACTAGACTATCCTGGACTAAAAAGTGCTGGTGTGAAAACACCCTTATACTGCATTCATGTGGTGTCACAATAATCTGAAAAATAATTTCCTGACAGACAATTCACAACAGGCAAAGTCGAAGAACATGGCAGACAACAGTGGTTGGTTGCAAAAAAGTCAGTGACTACAGATGAATAGAGAGGTATTGAAAAGAATGTAGCCTAATAAAGCAGAGATATGTACTGTATGTAGTCTAACTACTGGCATTATAAAATAGGCTACCATAATCCTCGTGGCTTTTATGATAATCTGCCAAGTGCCACCCCAATAAAATGACTGGACCTAGATGGCCCCCCCCAATAGAAAAGTTCTGATACGCCCCTGATTAGCAGTTACCCTGATAAGTCAGGTAAAGCAATATTTAGTGGTTTCAGGTAATGTACTGGTGCAGTAACAACTCTGGGACAAAATCACTTCGTAATATAAAGCTCAGATAATACAAATCCAACACATCTTGTGTTAGTGTCCATGTTTTCACATACCGACTTAAAAGCACAACTTGGAAATGAGACCATCCGACGAGCATGTGAATGCAGCAATTACACTTGCTGCACCTGGTTCGACAGCTTTATCATCAGCAGGTAGTGTGGGTGTCCCATCGTTTTATGGCTCTTCTTTTTTGGGGTTCAGGCACAGTTAAGGCACCGGTACCATAAAGTATCGATTTAGGCATCAGTATCATAAAAAACCCAAACAATACCCAACCTTTACACCCCTAAATTCTCCTACTTGAGAGCACAGAGCCATCTGAGTTTATATAGGGTTCACAGGTTTACAGGTGTGTGCAGTGCTCACGGAGAAACCCACTGCAACGCAGTCTTACGTAAACTTGAATAGCGTAACTTACGTTAATAATGTAACAACCGACAAGAGTAAAAATATACAAAATGTACTATATATTAGAATGTAACAAATTATTGAAGAATTCAGAACAGCGTGTTTGACATAGACCAACTAATCGATAATGAAATTTATGACAAAACTATTTTCGTCATCGAATTTTGTCAACATTGATTAGGTGTTGCAGCCCTACTATTATGCTAATCCTGTTGTTACACTGACCTTGCGCATGCGTAGTAGAAGTATAGCCTGTGGGGAAAAAAATCTTTTTAAACCTTATTTTGGGGCAAAGTAGCTAATATTTTTAAGCAGTTTTTATGTCCCAGTGAAAGTTCAGTTATGGCTCTCTCCCCATTCATTTAGATGGGGGCCTGGTCTTGTTAGCCCAAAATAACTGTCTGCAGGTGTTTCCAAGATGGCTCCCGAGTGGCCAGACTGGCCTATAAGGAATTTGACTTTGCTGTACGCGAGAACCACATGAAGGCCAAGGCAACTGCAGCACCCACCAAGCGTGTTGAATCCTCCCTCCGTATTTCAAGCACTGACAAGCAGTGCTAGGATGGGTGTGTGTGTGTAACAGCTGCAGTGCTTTGCATTTCTCAGCTAAATTACACTTACACCTCGTTATGTTTGTAAATAACACTTGATATTATTTTGTTTATCCAAAAAGTTATATTAATGTATGCCGGTGCTGGTTGTCTTTATAATTACCTTGTTTACATTCTGTTGCTGTTCAATTTGGCATGCATCTTAGATGCATTTCATTTGATCAGTTTTGTTTACTCTGTGCTTTCATCATCTTGATAGTCTGTTATAGGTAAGAAGTGTGTTACCCAATGGCTGGCCAAAGAAAAGAGCTTCTCCCGAGTACATTTCTGTCCACGCTACAATATTATTATATGTGATGTATCCTATTTGATGTGTGTATGTACAGTAGCGCAGTACTACTGATTACCTAAGTTGAACCGTCTTCACAGACACATGTCCTCAACTAATACAAGTTGGTACACTTGTATGTGTACGTGTCTGTAAAGACTAGTGTTAGCATGTGAAATGTGGTATAATCACATGATTTCAGAAGTAAATTTTTTTAGGCAGGATATTACCATATGTAGTGTATACAAGCATAAGACTATATCTAAGAAGAACTTGTGTTTTGCCTCCAATCACCATTAAATCCTTGAAAGGAACTACTTTTGCAGAGTACGAAGTGTGGTAACCCAATATATGGGGTGAACAGAGAGAACTAACCTGGTGCATGGGGCGCATGTAGATGATGCGGTTCCGTTCCGGGGGCATCCTGAGTATCTGATCCAACACCTGCTCCATGTCGAGCTTCTTACACTGAGCAAAGTCAAACCTATTGACTATGGGGGCACTCTCCACTCTAAGCTGCTTCAACACACGACATCTAGTGGCTGGGGAGGAGAGGAGAGAAAAATGTTTAACCAGTTTCGATTTGACTGTAAACATTTTTTTATAATGATGTGTGTTGAATGAGGAGTTGTGCATGATTCACTAATGCACATCCTTATTACTTACTGACAATGACAAAGCTGCTCAAGTTCATTGTATGCAACAATTAATATAACTAATGTGTATCTAAACTACGCACAAAAAGTAAGAAAATTTGTGTTTGGTAGATTATTTCTTTGTTGTAACAATGCTTCTTGACAATTAATCTTATACCATTAGAAAGCCTGAAATGGTGCCACATTTGTATGGAACATGCATTTGTGGGATGAGCATACAGAGCTGAGTATGTGGGTTGCGGCATCTCCCTGGAAAAATGAGGCTTATCATTGGAGGCAATCTCAATGCAGAGAGAGAGATGAAAACCAGTGGCAATCCCATATCTCCACAGTCTGGGACCTCTATCCTCCAAGATGACAACGCTCGTCCCAACAGAGCGGGATTTATCAGAGATCACCTCCAAAATGTGGGAGTGGAGAGGATGGAATGACCTCAACCCCATTGAACACTTGGGATCAGCTTGGGTGTGCTGTTCGTGCCAGAGTGACCAACACAACCACATTGGCTGACTTGTGACAAATGCTGGTTGAAGAATGGGATGCCATCCCACAGCAGTGTGTGATCAGGCTGGTGACCAGCATGAGAAGAAGAGTCAAAGAAAAGCAGTTTGGCTTTGTCAGAGAAGATTTGGCACATTTTTCATGTGGCAACCCACATACTCAACTCTGCTGCTCATCCCACAAATGCTTGTTGCTTACAAATGTGGCACCATTTAAAAGAAAGGGAAATAATCAGGCTTTCCAATGGTATACGATTTATTGCCACGAAGCAATGTAACAACAAAGAAATAATCTACCAAACACAAATGTCATTTTTTGTGCGTAGTTTATATACCCAAGACAGAAAGTCCATCCTTATTTTGCAAGCTCAACAATTTATTTCGCTCTGCACATCAGTCTGGAAACTCTTTAGAAATAGATATATTTTGTATTGTATACTAAACTATTTTTACTGAATGTTGCTGCCTTCTTGGCCAGGTTGTCCTTGCAAAGAGACACAATGGGTTTTCCTAATAAAATAATGGATAAATAAAATGGCTTATATTTGAATAAGGTTTTTGAAATTATAGCTCCCCATAGTGGTCAATCCAGTGTAATGTACTGCGGGTAACCTCGGCTTTTGACCACTCCCAGTAGTTTACCCCTCACACACACACACGTATGGATGCTTACCATGAACAAACATCATCTTGGGGCAATCTTTAAGGACCAGGTCTGTGATCCCACAGTTGGTCAGCGTGATGCCTACAAGGTTCTTACTTTTCAGTAACAAAACCTCGGAAAAAAATCGGAACATAATTAGGTGTTAGTATGTGTACCGATTCTATATTTAGATAATTGCAGTATTATTTTTTTGCAGTAGGTTCTTCAGTAGAATGCTTTATAACAATACAATGGATACTCAAAATGTAAGCATAAGATTAAACGTAACTATTAATGAGTCTTGTAATCTGAATTTGCAAGTGCATCTGAGTTCCTTACATCTCATCCTGTGCCATGGGGAACAGGGGACCAGAGTAGCGGATTTAAAATTTTCTATTTGACCAGCAGTGTTTCTTGCAGTGGTGGCATGGGCCCGGGAGGGTGGGGGGTTGGGGCACATATGCAGTATATTAAGAACCTATTAAAATGTAACTATTTGAAAGCATTGAAAATATAGGTAAGCCTAACATGAAAAATCCCAGTAGTTCTGGCTATAGATCGTAATAGTACACTGTTCAAAAAAAATTAAGGGAACACAGATCGGGTCTCGATGAACAAAATGTATTAAAAGGTCCAGTGTGTAATTTCTATCTGTAGTAATATTTCTTAGGATCTAGTGACAGAAATGGAATATAAGATCCATAACTCTGTTTTCAGTGGTGTATAAAGATATAATAAACCATTATATTGTCATTACCTTTGAATGAGCCATTTCTATCTCCATAACCGCGGGCACCCCCTCTATGGACGTCGCCATGTTTCTACAGTAACCCTTAGCGAACAAGCGGCTCTACACAGCGCGTTTCGTCACTACCTTGAAAAAGAAGCAGCAGCAGAAGAAGTAGTACTCTAACTACTATTTATACAGTCTATGCTATTAGGTAGTAGTAGAAGTCCTCTCCTTTATTAGAAGTGGAAATTTAGACAAATGGAGGACCACAGATATTTAGCACAAGAGCCGACGGAGGGTGAATCCGCTTCAAAAAAGCGAAAGCATGATGAAGCCAGACGAATACGAGAGAGACGCAGGCAGAAATCACGGGTAAACATCGTTGTGGCTTTTCCCAGATTGAATGCTCTAATGAGGAATAAATGTTTTCAAAGCGACAGGTAAGGTATTCCTACTTTAGCAAAGCAAATGAAAACTGTTTGATAATGTTAGCATTAGCTAGAAGCTAGCCATAGACACCCAGAGAAGTGACTTTTCCCTTGTCAGTGCTGTAAAATTATTGGGGGCATCAGCTGCACTGTTAAACATCCGGGGCTGAGCCCAGATTCTTTGGGACGTGGCTATATGATTATGGTGTGTGTGAGTGGCGGACCGTGACTGACTCGACACTGGGCCGTCAGGGTTACCGCAAGCAAAACAAGTTGCTGTATGCGCATTGCACAAATGAACGGTACATATAGCTGAGCCCAGATTCTTCGGGACGTTGCTATATAATTATGGTGTGTGTTTGGCGGACCGTGACTGACTCTTGACATCGTCAGGGTTACCGCAAGCAAAACAAGTTGCCGTATGCGCAATGCACAAATGAACGGTATATATAGTAAAGATAAAGCTACACACCTACTGTACGTGCGCGTAGTGCATAGGGCCTAGTAAATGCGATGGTGAGGTCAAGTCACGTCTCGTGAACTTCAAACATAATGTAGCAATATTATTGTGCTCTTTGCAGACCCGCGTGACAAGCTGCGCCATGAACATTATTGCATATTTATTAAGATTTGTGGTGGTGTTGTTGTTGAACTGCACCTAAACTTTGTGTTGCATACATATAAAATTACATTCGAGGCTACATTCAAAAACATTCGGGGCTAAAGCCCTGGGAAAATGACCTGGCGAAGCCGATGCTTTGATGGTTTCATGTAACTTAGTTCTTCTGTTTGTCCAACATTCGCACTAACATGTGGTTTTACTGAATTATTAAGTAAATATAATTTGTTAATATCTCTAAATAAAGAAACCTCATTGCTTGAATTGTTACTCTCTGCTGTCTCACTCAGACGACATCTTTTATCCTACGTCGGCCACCGTAACTTCTCCTTCGTGTTTGCAAAGGGAGGGGTAGGCCGTGAGTGACTGGCTGTTTGCCATTCGCAATCCTCACCATTAGATGTCACTAGAAATTACACACTGGACCTTTAAAGATCAAAATCTTTACTGTACATTGCGTAATTCGTTGAGAACAAAATTACATAATGATCAATGAAAATCAAAAATCACCAACCGATTGAGGACTGTATTTAAACTCACACCGAAAATAATAGTAAAGTAATAGTAATAGTAAACAATTGAAATCACAGGCTCTTCCAACTTGCATGAATTTCATCACGGCAACTCATGATGAGGGGGCAGGATAGTCTAGAGGTCTAGGTGTTGGACTCCCAGCCGGAAGGTCGTGGGTTCGAGCCCCAGAGTTGGCCTAACTGTAAGCATCCTTGAGCAAGATTCCTAACCCCTATCTGCTATGTAATAGCACCATGTAATTGTAAGTTGCTTTGGATAAAAGTGTCTGACTAAAATGACCTAATTGTACTACTTGGGGGCAGGATAGTCTAGTGGTCTAAGTGGTTGTGGGTTCAAGACCCAATTGTAATTGTAGTGATGTGACTCAGTGTGCCTGTTTGCACTCCTGACAACGTCTGGGTATGCTACGGATGAGACAGCGGATGGTATCCTGAGGAATCTCCTCTAAGACCTAAGTGGCACTATTGGGCAGTGTAAAATGCACTGATACATAACGTCCCAGAAGTTCTCAATTGGATTTGAACGTGAGGGCCAGTCAATGGCATCAATGCCTTCATTATCCAGGAACCTTCACACCAGAGATGTGGACTTCAGTCATTGTGACTTGGACTCGAGTCGACGTGAGTCACTGTTTTGATGACTTGCAACTTGACAAAAAAATAAATAACTTGGACTGGGAATGGCATTGGCATGATTGGATGACTACCCTGTCAGTCAAGCTCCTTGTGATGTTAGCTGTTGTGTGGATCAGATCAGATCATTATCATCATGTCTGTGCAAAGAGTCATCGCTTAAAAACTCATCAGTTGATATTATATTAAGCCATAAATGTATGGATGTGCCATTCTGGAGGAACTGGACTGCCTGTGCAACCTGAATGGGTGGCAGGTGACTGTCATGCTAACAGTAGTGACAAGGACATTAGCAAAATGCTAAACTAGAGTACAATCAGTCAGGAACGATAAGGAGAGAGCAATTGTCTTTGGGCACCACCTTCGAAACGATGCCCTTTTTGTGGGTTGTATTTCATTTGCCTCTCCAGTCACTTTCATTTGCACCAAAACAGGTGAAATGGATTCACAATTGCGTATGCTTCCTAACTAGACAGAAATGTATCCCTGAAGTTTAATTGACTTGGTGTTATACTGTGATGATTATGTGCTCCCTTTTTTTTTTTTAAACATTGTACAAGATTGGCATACGTAGCCTCCCGTCAAGCTTACTTACAACTAACTAACTAAAATGTCAGTTTCGGTGTGTCAGTGTGCCACATACAAGTGAATCTAAAAAAAATTTAATATCGTGGGAAAGTTTATTTATTTCCGTAATTTAATTAAAAAAGTGAAACTTTCATATTTTCTAGATTCATTACACAAATTGAAATATTTAAACCCTTTTTTGTTTTAATCTTGAATACAGAAATGTTGACCTTCTGAAAAATATTTTCAGAAGTATTACTAATTTATGAACTCAATACTTGGTCAGGGCTGCATCAATGCAGCGTGGCATGGAGGCAATCAGCCTGTGGCACTGCTGAGGTGTTTTGAAAGCCCGAGTTGCCTTCAGGTCATCTGTATTGTTGGGTCTGGGGTCTCTTATTTTCCTCTTGACAGTACCCCATGGATTCTCTCAATCCAATCCAGCACAGTGATACCATTGTCAGCAAACCAGTTACTAGTAGTTTTGGCACTGGGCAGGTGCCAAGTCCTGCTGGAAAAAGAAATCAGCATCTCCATAAAGCTTGTCACAAGATGGAAGCATGGAGTGCTCTAAAATCTCCTGGTAGACAGCTGCATTGACCAGGACTTGATAAAACACAGTGGACCAACACCAGCAGATGAGATGGCACCCCAAATCATCACTGACTGTGGGGGGAAAAAAGGGTTGAAATATTTCAACTACTAGAGGGCAGGATAGGTCTAGGTGCTGGACTCCCAGCCGGAAGGTTGTGGGTTCAAGCCCCAGACTTGGCCTACCTGTAAGCACCCGTGAGCAAGATGCCTAACCCCCATCTGCTCCATGTAAAAGCAGCATGTAATTGTAAATTGCTTTCGAGAAAAGCGTCTGCTAAATCACCTAATTGTAATTAAGGTCTGGAGCCGAGATTTCTGTATTATAAAATCTTTATTCTAATAATTTTATTTTTTTATTTCCATGAGCTGTAAACCGTAATTAAGATTAAAACAAAAAAAGGCATGAAATAATTCACTTTATTTGTAATGAATCTAGAATATATGAAAGTTTCACTGTTGAATTAAACTACGGAAAACTTTTCCACGATATTACATTTTTTTTAGATGCACCTGTATTTTACAGTGAAGGGAAACTTAAAGGTATACTAACCTCTGACACTACTACAAGTAGATGCAATCAGCAAACGTGTTTGCAGTATGCTTTTGAGAAATAATGGAAGGGTCATTGGTGGGTAAAAAACTGTTGGGTTCTGGTCAAGCATGTACTACGAACAAATGGTTTGTAAGCCACAAAGTTGAGGGTTTAACAGAAGTTTTTTATTCATATTTTTTCTGTTAAAAAATAAATAAATAATCAGGGACCGGTTCCAAGTGTGAGGTGGTTTGGTACCTGTACGTGGTCATCCTCAGTGACTGGGTCCGAGGTGCTGGTTGACTTGTCAGCCATCCGTTTCCTTCTCACTGCTACACAAGGTTTTGATCTTAATGGGTCTGTACAACACAGATACCAAACAAGTTCACACAAAGACACGTGACATACAACAGCATAATGCTAAATTCTACTAAATTATGCAAAAACATTTTAAAGATAAACCATCTAAAATTTAAATCAGCAATTACAAGGTAAGCTAAAGAGTGTTTAAATTAGAACATAAAGGATATACAAAAATATATACGTTACAAAATAAGAGCTACAGTAGTGCTGAAAAGTTTGTGAAACCTTTTGATAGGGTCATAAACATAGATAAAGTGAACCCAATAGAACAAATAACACATGTAAATGAGTTACCCAGGACACGAGTTACATGAACCTATGCTTTAAATAACTAGCGTGACCCCCTTGAGCAGCAATGACTTAAATGGTAACTGTTAATCAGTCCCACACATCGGCTAGAGGAATTTTGGCCCATTCCTCTTTAAAGAAATGCTTAAAATCAGTTACAGTGTATGATTTTTAAATAATAAATTTGCATTTTATTGCATGACATAAGTATTTGATCACCTACCAACCAGTAAGAATTCCGGCTCTCACAGATCTGTTAGTTTTTCTTTAAGAAGCCCTCCTGTTCTCCACTCATTACTTGTATTAACTGCACCTGTTTGACGACTGCACCGTATTAAGGGAAGGATGGATGGGGCCATGTATCGCGAGATCTTTGCCAACAACCTCCTTCCCTCAGTAAGAGCATTGAAGATGGGTTGTGGCTGGGTCTTCCAGCATGACAACAACCCGAAACACACAGCCAGGGCAACTAAGGAGTGGCTCTGTAAGACGCATCTCAAGGTCCTGGAGTGGCCTAGCCAGTCTCCAGACCTGAACCCAATAGAAAATCTTTGGAGGGAGCTGAAAG
>JAODLI010002709.1:0-10351 GCA_027575585.1 Percopsis omiscomaycus
ATGATCTGACCAATGGCTAAGTAGATCCTCGAATAGATGGCGTCAGTCATTATGTAAGCTTTTCATCAAAAGAAACATACTTCTAAAGTTATTTATCGGTTTTTATTCTTTAGAAAAGAACATTCTCTCGTTTATTGAGACCTCAGCCTTGGACTCTACAAATGTAGAAGAAGCATTCAAGAATATTTTAACGGGTAAGGAAGGTGGCCTTGGGAATATACAGGTCATAAACAAAATGTTCATGTGGAAATATTGATTAATCAAAAACCTTTACAAAAATCTTCCACAGAAATCTACCGTATTGTATCGCAACGACAGATAGCAGACAGATCTGGACATGATGAGTCTCCAGGCAACAATGTAGTGGACATCAGTGTTCCGCCCACCACTGATGGGCAAAAGGGCAACAAACTCCAGTGCTGTCAAAACCTGTAACACTCAAAAATTCTGTAAAACTCAACCCCTCCTAGTTCCTGCTCCTCCTCCTGTCCTACTACACACCCGACGCAGTCATTACATTTCCCTTTTTTGTCACATACCCACGTTTAGTTAAAGTAAACTGCTCACAGCCAATGTCCTTATCACATTTTTTCTTTCTTGTACATTTTTTTTTTTTTTACTTTTAAGCTCACGTGTGCTATTCTTTTCTGCTATGAATAATTTGTCAAGCCATCCATGCAATGTGAAGGTTCCTGCAATGTAGGAACAATTTTGCTGTCTGAAAGAATGTGAAGTTAGTTGGATTAAAATGGGGACTGAGGGTACTGTAACATTTCAATGGTTACCACTAGATGGTGCTGTGTGTAAACGTCTCACTGGCAATTCACAGGCAGTGTTCATGTAATTGGTATGTTTGAAAGGACAGCATCTGGTTTCAACATTTATGTTGTCATGCCAAAATGCAGTCATTGTGTATTTATTAAAATATATTTGGCTTAAGTCGTCATTGTTTCACTTTTGTTAAAATGTCTTGCCAAAATTATGATCTGTTGTATTTATCACTTAGCTTGTTACCGCTCAGACAACTTTCTTTTAAAGTTCTAAAATCAAATGGCATCAGCCTAATTATGTTTAATATGTATATACTATTCTGAAGAAATGGCTTCATGTGAACAGTGTAGTAGCATGCATTGTAATTGCACTAAGAATTTGCTTGTAGAAAAAGGTTAAGACATAAGAATCTGAGGTGCTTCCCTTACCATTCATAAGAGATAAATCCTCACACAGTAAAACTGTATATGGATTATATTCCAAACATGCCCACCCATGCTTGTATTGCATCAGATGTTTACTTTCGAGTTGCTATAATGGCTATAAGCTGTGGTGTGTTTTAGCTTATTGAGTTACAAAACTGACATCGGTCAGGCAGATGTCAATCTGGGATCGGTACACACCGAGATGAACCTGAAAACAGCTTTATCAAAATTACTCAAGACACCTGTATAGATCTACAGGGGCTATAAGTCACAACCTTTAAACAAAGACAAATTATACATTTGATGTTACTTTAGTGTCTTCTTTTTATTTGCTTCGCAAACTTCTCTTGGCTGAATTTTAAAGTACCAATATTATGGTAAAGACATCTTTCTTTTTTCCACTGCACATAAACATGATTTAAAATGTGAATAATGAGGAATTGCAAACATAAATTACAAACATTTATATATCCACCCCAGTTGTAAAATTCAAAAGTTAAATAAAAAAATAAAGATACTACTACATATGTTCCTATCCATAAAAAGAAAACTGTTTCAAAATACCTTTCAGGGTCTGAATAATAATAATAATGATGGAGCTATATAAACTATTTCCACTACATAAATGTCAAAGTGCCACATGATTAAAAAAATTGAAAAAAATTAAATTAAATCACTTCTTTGGAGAGAAGAGAACCTGTTACTGATTAAGAATGCAGTAGTAACACTGAAAAGTAAGCAGGTCTGTAGCCCATAGTGTGTGCAGTGTTGCATATTTTTAGGGAACTTGTACAGACTTTCAATGCAGAAAATACTCCCATTGTAGCCCTCACTCTGCATGAATGAAACATTTTCATTGTCCTGATTATACAATCTGTTAATATAATCAATATTAACTTCTAAATGTCATGGTTTCATTTTGAGGTTAAGTGTAAGTAAGAACAAGCACACTTGGACTGGATACATTATCACAAATGATTCTGTAACTTTCATGAATAAAGGCTAGCCAATGACATAAAGCAAACAAACATTTCAATGCAGACAAGCTTGCATTTCAACATTGCATTTTGTCTTCATTTACCTGGCTCTTTTCAACTGATCTTAAAAGAAAGCGTTTGTGAAAGAAATATTGACTAATCAACCTAAACAAAACAGGAGGAGGGTATGCGATAACTAAAACAAAAAGTAACAATTTGATCCCCAATGGCTGACCGAAAAGTAAAATAAACTTGTTATTTATTCCCTCAAGTGACGTGTGCCAAATATATTAGTATTTGGCTAGTGGCTGCTTTTATTTTCTCACCCTTGAGTGAGATGCCTACTCTCTAGGCATGATCATCCTTAAAAAGGTGCACTAGGCAGCTTTGGAAAAGGCAGCAAGAATGAGCATAAGAGGGAAGAGTACAACCAGTGTTCCATTTCAGATACTAAGGCTGCAATAAAGCATCCCCTACCAATCACAATCATGCCTGTTGCAGACAAGATGTCTTCAGGAAGTCTGCAATACTATGCACATGCGTGATTCGAAATGGTATTAGATTGGAACAGCTATTAGATGCAATATGTCTGGTGTGCTGCTCTTTTTTCTGTGCGTATTCTTGCTTAATTCTTCAAAGTTGACTGCTACACCTTTACTGTGTGTGCTGTGCTCTAATACTATCACAGAACTTCTGTCGAAAGAGAATAATTTAAACCACAGAATTCATATGACCTATGTTAATGATAGTGGTTTGGCTGGTGTAGTAACACATATCCGTGTCTTAATTCTTTCCTGTCCCCTTTTGATGAATGAATAAATCTGATCAGCTAGCACCATACTACTGACAAATCTCCCACTTTATAACTGTATAGGAGATTGTATTATCGAGCTTGCGAGTTGTACAAATATATATTGGGAAAGTTGGGAGCATCAACAAATCAGCAAAATATTGTTCAAGCTTGATTGCATAAAACAAAAAAAGTTAAATACAAATACCACAATAATAAAACAGTGTGCATAAAATCCAGATTTTTGGCCTCAGTACACCGTACATAAGAGCTAACTACTGAATACCTTAGTTCAGACTGAATCAATATTAATAATGCATACAAGAATGGACCAATGTCTTAAATTAGACATCTTACGACAACAAACACATAAAAGTACAAACAAAATTAAATAGTAAGAATCTAAGGTAAAGTCACCTATAATGGAAATAAAACCATGTCACATAAGTGACACCAAAGGACCTCATATGAGCGAACTAAAAAATTAATAACAAAAAAAAAACAAAACTTTAGTCTGGACACAGATGGTTTAACTGATGGTGATGTAAATTCACTATATTTGCAATCACCAACAGCAAAATAATCCCAAAAAATAATCTTTAAGAAATAACATTTAACAAAGACATTTGACAAAGTCAGTGATGGAATCTGGCAGAGCTGACAAAGATGAATATTATTTTTACATAGAGAATATGGACAAGTAATGTGTATATCAAAATAGTACCAACTGCAGCTACAAAATCTAAAATCAACAGACTTGCATTGCCAGTTGTCAATCACACACACAGACACACACTATCCTCATAACAAGTAAAGAGCTTTAGTCCCCCAAGTCCTGCCATGAACACATTCGTCCTGTTTGCATTACAATGATGCCTGTAATTCTGTTGAAATATATGAGCCAGCAAGCTATACATGTTACGCATGAGGAAAGTCTTCCCAATCATAAGGGGACTTTTGTTTACCTTTACACACATAGATCTGCTCGCTATGTGTTGATAATACAAGAACCTCCATTAGGGACGTAGTAAAAAATGACCACTTTTTTATAATTATACCCTAATGTTTAATAAATTCGATAGAAATGTTAACAACGCATGAATGCAAAACCCTGCTTGGTGGCAGTCTCCTCATGGTCTATGACAACCCACGGTGTCCAATGTGTTTATTGCAATCTCTGGCTTTCAAAACATCACATCACCTCTCGGATAGGAGAGACAAAAACGAAAGGCAGAATATATAAATGGACAGATTCTTGTTTACATACCTAAAGTATTGAAACGAGAAGGGCGCCTAATAGATGCGTGCTCATGTCAAGTTTTCATCCCTCATATAAGATGATGGCATCTGGCTGGTGAAACAGACATCAGAGCTTCTCATTTTTCCCTCAACAATAAGCAATTAAGGGATGCTACTACTGCCTGCATTGCTGCAAATTAATCAAGCTGCTACGCTGAAGTCCACTGCGGAACTAAGGGAACATTGAAAATGAAAAGGACTGTAATGAAAAGGATCAGCAGTCAAATAAACACTTGGTCGTCTCAAATAATATTGTCACCATCATTGATGATAAGCCCGTTCCCAGGTCTTTGAAGACTGATGCGTGGGGCTCCACGCATTTGCACTTTCTCACTAGCTGGACACACACCATGATTAGAGGCTAGACAGCTAGATTAAACCATAACTGACTAATTTCTGCATCAGCTAGCAATAGTGGAGAGGTAACAAAAAAGGATGGGGGAAAAAAAGTGCTGACTGAATGAGGGGAATAAGTTCCCATAAGCACGTCTAGCTGCGGGTAACGCCGATTTAAGAATCAGCCCCCATGTGTTACAAATACCATTATAATGACTTACTCCATCTTCCTTTGATCTCATACTATGCTCTCATCTGCCGATTTCTTCATTAGTTTGGTGGATAACAGGGAATGCTGGGTAGAATAAGACCCCTTGCCGTCAGGAATGAGCAGCCGTACTTTCTGATTTGTTCGTCTCCATTCAGAGTAAAGCTGACAGTGGTAGCGGAAAGATACCTGAGGAAGAAAAAAGAAATTGAAAAGAGTACATAAATCTTAGCTAACATAAACCAGTCACAGAGCCAAGTGAAAACAAGCGAGTCTCCTCCAAACACTACCAGCTTGTTCATAACGTAATGCACCATTTGATAATGCATGTCATTTTGTCTGTCTCTTTATTGTAATGAACACACCTTGAAAAGTGCAAATGTACTTTATCTAGTACATTTGTAACCTTCTTAGAACCTGCACCCTTAGGAACTCAACGCTTGTTTTCATTGAAAACAGACACATTTACAGCCTTCTAAGGCCACTGTTTCATCTGCATGTGATTTAGTTTACCAGGGTCCACAGCACATAAATAGTGAAGAGGGCGATGGTGAGGGCGATGAGACCCACGGCCTCTAGTCGACTTTTCAGCTGAAGGTGGTCCTGAGCGCCCCTCAAACACAGCCAGCCTGAGATGGCTGCCAAGGGCGTGATGAAGAGAAAACACACCATGTCGCAGAACAGCGTCCTCTTCTCGTTACGAGGCCCGGGGTCCCTGAGCCACTGTAGCAAACAGACAGAAGAACAGAGAGAGGTAGGATATATAGAGACAGGGAGGAGGAGAGAGAGAGTTGGGAGAATGAGAGTATTTGACGTAAAGAACACATTAGGCAAAAAAATGTTTTACTTGAGACATTATTCCTAGAATATTCAAGCAAGTGGAAAGAGAAGTTGATATACAGCATAAGAAAAATTACAGACCTACACATACATATTATGTACGTAGTTACTAAGACTAGAAGGCAAGCTAAGAGAAAGTGCAGACAAGGCAAAAAGGATTGACCTTTGTTACCTCTGTGAGGGCCCTGGGACGACGCTCAACAGTGAACTCTGTGTGGCACAGCTCACAGTAGCTGGTGTTGGAGGAGGAAAGCCATTTTTCTAAGCAGCTCTTGTGGACCGTGCCAAGGGTGCCTGTGCAGTCACACGGGGACAGAAGACCCTCGCCGTTGCCTCCCTCGTGGCAGATGCGACAGATTGGACCATCACTGAGAAAAAGACACAGAAGCACCTTAAGATGAATAAAACAGTGTTTGGAACTACAACAGATTATTTTTGGTTTATGTCTTCTTTGGAAAAAGCACACTGGTTTATTTTTAATCAAATGATTTGGTTAACTCATTTTTAAAAAGGAACTACGAGGGGTTTCGTGGATGCATTTCCCATGAGCCTTGTTGCAAAGACCAATGTCGACTCTCTGGTGATGAGTGTGTATTTAAGAGGAATAGCTGAGAGATGTAGCAACAGTTCAGTTGGAACATCAGCTATTTTGCAGGACAATTTGCAAGCAATGAGATAATTTTTCTCTATGTCCTCAATCGGTTTGTCCGATTTTGCAGACCCTGTGGCCAGCATTTGGAATCATAATAAAATGGCCAACTTTATCCCAGATTGCATGATTTTCAGATACACAGATGCATCACAATAACATTATTGGGAAATAGTGGAAAACTCCCTAAAGGCACCCTGAATTTCAGACATCTGTCAAGTTCAAGATCAGTGTCAGCCCTACCTCTGTGTGCCCAGGGGTTTCAGGACAGTGGACAGCAGGCGTCCGTCTTTGGCTGTAACCTGGGTGACAAACTGGGCCTGGCATCCATCACCGCCCACTTCCTCCACGCTTTTTGAAAGGGCCTCATTGCCAGCACAGTCACATAGTGAGCCGGGCAGGTGGCAACACTCCCCTGTAGTCATGATATACCACCCAGAGAGTGACGGTAGGACCGCACAGACAAGGTGGAGTGTGGGGGATAAATGGGGCGCAGAAAGAACGCTCTCTGCTTTCCCTCAGTTGGAATGGTTAGGCCCAACTACAAGAAAGAGGTGAGTAATATAGGAATAATGTCAATTGTGGCTTCAACAGAAAGAAAGTATTACTGGCCTCCCACACTGAGACATGAATGGTCTTAAGTTACTAATTGTGAAACATTTCTCCCAGTGGATGATGGCTGGGACAAAAGTTTTTACCATCCAAAAGAGTCAGTGATAGTGTGATATAGGGCAAAGCCAAACCCACTAACAAACGGCTGTCCTCCCTCAGATAACTCTTCAATACGATAACAAGACACATTGCCTAAATGTAAAAGCCATGGCCGTTTGTTACAAATTTGGTTTGCTCCTCTTACATGATCTTACAATAGGTTTCCTCAATTAAGTTATTACGTTCACCTCCTTGTTTTGCATGATCTGATTCTTAAATCTGTCTGTAAGCCTTACATGTTTACTTTAAACATGTAACAAGTATTAATATATCAAGCTAAACGAAGCTTAACTTAGCGATGGTGACACTATATGAAATTAGGTTAGGGTTAGAGATCAAAAGAAAATATCTGAGGAAGAGATATGCCGTGGTCGATTACTGGTAACGTTACATTGACGTTACTTAGAGCCAGCTGTTAGCCTCAAAGTACTTGAAATAGCCTACAAAAAAAAAGACAAAACACCACGAATATTACTTATACGATATTACACTGCGTAAAAATCATGGCATTAACGACGATAAAGCGATATATATCATGTCACTGATTCTCAAATTTTACGGGATAATTTAAACCCAGCGATCCCTGCCATAGCTTCACACAGCTGTGAGGTTAGCCAGCCCCTAGCCAACATAAGCTAGTATGCTAGCTGACTGCCTAATATACAATATAAATATGATACTCACCGACTGTTCGTTTCTTTTTTCATTTTATAAAATGCTGGATCTGTCTGAAGAAATATCATTGGGCCAAGCTACTATGAGCTAAAACCTCCTACTTTTAAATCCTTTACTAGAATAGAAGCCAGCTAGCCAGCGCTCAGCTGACAACCATACAGTACAGCCAGGTTTCCGCTTTCCTTTGGACTCAGCGCAGCGTTGGCTGTGTGCCTCTAGTGGGAATGGGACAGGGGAACGAAGAAAAAATAAAACAAAACGAAAGATATAAAACAGCACACACACAACACTCCTGTATAAATTCACACCATGAGCTTGCCCACAGAATTTTCCAGTTTTCATTTTATTATACAGTAACATTTTAAGGAATACTTACAGATGAGATACATGAAACGTGAAGTTCAAACACTGGTACAAATCTGACAAGTTTCACACGAGAACTGGACTGTGTTGTGAATTTACAGATAATCGAAATATTTGGCATTCTCAAAGATGTAATAAAAAGAATTTGACTGACTCTGGAAATGGTCAGCAAATTCATTTGGAAGCACTCTGATTGTATTCATTTTGTTCACTATGTGAAAATATTAGTCCTTTGGGGTTGAACTGACACACGCGTGACATGTATTGTATGAATCAAAAAGGCATTTCTAACACATGCGAGATAAGGCATTTAAGCAGACCATAAACAACTGTCATTCCTGTTTCTCAACTGTTATTGAGAAAATGGTTGGACTTGCGAAAAACTAATTATTTATTACGCTTCTTTTTCATCCCTTGGAAAGATATCAGACATGAAAGAAGTCTATAAAGAGAGAAAACACAGGGAGGATGGTAGGAATACCTTTTTGATTAAGCAAAACCACCCAAACTAGTGTTTTTTACATCCACATGTTTTGCTAAACAACTACATTGATTAGATAAAAGAAATCTGAGTGAGTCATTTAGATGATATGGCCCATTGAAATATATGGACATACAGTAAGTACAAAAATTACTTATTTTGGTCACACTAATGATTATCGGATCTTCAGCTTTCTAATAACTCAAAATAACACTGCTAAATCACATTATGTGTATTTGATAGTTTCTTAATAGGATCTTGCATGGAATAATGAAATAACCCAAGACCTGGATTCCCTCCTTTGGTAATTCTGATCACTCATTGACATAAAATAAGAAAATACTCAATTTATTTCACACTTCAGTCAAGTCACTACAAGTGAGGTCCCTGGCTCAAAGAACAAAAGCAAAGGGGTAACTGAAAGCCCTACACTAAGGCTGTTTATCACTACTCCAAAATCTCCCAGTCTCTGTCTCGTTCCCTTTAGCCCTTTTGTATGATATGCAGAATACAGTGAACC
Source organism: Percopsis omiscomaycus (assembly GCA_027575585.1). Classification (NCBI taxonomy): domain Eukaryota; kingdom Metazoa; phylum Chordata; class Actinopteri; order Percopsiformes; family Percopsidae; genus Percopsis; species Percopsis omiscomaycus. The sequence continues at coordinate 9,046 of JAODLI010002709.1, forward strand.
ACTAATCACATTTGTATTCCACTGTGGAACCTCATGAGAGCTGGCATCACTGTAGGTAAAGAGAAAACAAAAAAAACAAAACATTTACTTTAAATTATTTAGAGCACAGTTGCTGATCCTCACCATTCCTTAAATAGGAGTGGCTCACATGATCAAGTGTTGTATATGGTACTAGCCTAGCAAGAGGCCCATAATAGCTTAGCGTGATATACTTTCTCCCATCTGCAGACTATTATGAGGCCGCTAGTAAAGTTACATTTAGAAAACACTGACATCGAGAGGAGTAAAGAAAAGAAATACAAAAAGAGGAATGTCAATTAGAAGAGTCGTACAATCAGAAACCCCACACACAGAGACAGTAGCAGCAAATCAGTCAAAGTAAAGCAAAGATGAATAGAAGGGGATTAGAAGTGGTAAAACAGGGAGGGTAAAAGGAATGTTACAGGTTTTGACAGCATTGAAGTTTGTTGCCCTTCTGCCCATCAGTGGTGGGCGGAACACTGATGTCCACTACATTGTTGCCTGGAGACTCATCATTTCCAGATCTGTCTGCTATCTGCTTCTGTGATACAATACGGTAGATTTCTGTGGGAGATTAAAAAAACAAGCAAAAAAAACATGAGATTTGTAGTTACAGTATAGCACATTATAGATTTATTTGTATACAGTCAAGTAGCGGTGATTTGACGATTTGTTTAAAAAAGCCCAATTCACAGTAGCGTGAAAAAGGGGTGATGAAACAAGGGATCATTCCATTCAGGTAATATGGGGGTGGTAAATGTCTGATTTTACATAAAATGGCAGTATGTAAGGACTTTACATTTTTCAGAATTTAGTCAAAAAAACAATGCAGAGAAAACTACAGGCGATATGGAATAAAAGGATATCATCGGAAGGTAGGAAGCAACAATACAGTTTTAAAAGAATTATAGCATATTATTTTGATTTTCTATTTGATAATTCTATGTAGCGAATGCAACAGAATTCGCGATGAGACCAGTAATTGTAATTGTCGAAAATTATATATACTACGTTACTGGAAAAAGTAATCTCATTACAGTGATATCAAACCACCCAAAACCGGCCAGGGACACACTGTCGAGAACACATTTTATAGTGAATTCCGCTTACCTGTTAGAATATTCTTGAATGCTTCTTCTACATTAGTGGAGTCCAAGGCTGAAGTTTCAATAAAAGAGACAGTGTTCTTTTCTGGAAAAAAATAAATAGAAGGGAAACATTTTAAAAGAATAAAAGCCTACATTTTGATTAAGTACAGTGCCATTTACCTAATAACAGAAGGCGA
>JAODLI010002710.1:0-10350 GCA_027575585.1 Percopsis omiscomaycus
ACCCCCCCCCCCCCCCCCCCCCCCTGCCCCGACCCGTATTGTTACCTACGTCTCATTAAAGCATCAGTAGGCCGTGAAAGGCATAAATAGGCAATAACGAATCTGCCTCTAATAGGGTAGTCATAAATGTGCTATAAATTCATAGTAAAAAATATACAGGAAAAAATGTGCAATTGTTATTATTTATGAACCCATTATTTAGTAGTGCTTTCAGAAGCAAAATATTTACTGTATATCTGATTTGACATGGGTGGTGATGGCATAATTGGCAGTTATGCCGTTTATGAACCCTCTGTCAGCCCATAGTTACTGATGCCGTTTATAGCACCCTAAAGGATTTTCAACTCAACTAAGCTAGAGTTTGACCCCGTGGGGGGGGGGGGGGGTGTATAGATATGAACTTCTATCCACATTCCTCATTCACTTAGTTGTTATGGGCTGTGCAGGACCTTTTATTTCCAGTGTGGGTCGTAAATGGACTCTCCCCAAACCCGCCACATTCTGTGGAGCTGTTTACACTGTGTACCACTCATTCTCTTTAACATTCTTTTTAACAAACTCTCGCACGTCTGCTGTGTGCTGTCCAGGCCAGTGTTTTGGTTACCACCCGGCTGTCTGCGCTGGACCGCATCCCAGAGAAGTACGTGAGCCGCTACGCCGAGATCTGCGGCTTCAGCGACCCAGAGCGCCAGCGGGCGTACTTCATGAGCCGGCTGTTGCTGGAGGACGGGGCCGGCCCAAAGAACCTCGTGGCCCAGGGCCTCATCGAGCTGCTCTACCTCAACCTCCAGAGAGAGAGCCAGCTGGCCAGCGCCTGCCTCCTGCCGTCCTACTGCTGGCTCACCTGCGCCACCCTGCACTTCCTGCACTTTACCGAAACCCGGGCGCCCATCCGCACGCTGACCGGCGTCTACACCAGCTTCCTCAAGCTCAACTTCGGAGGGGAAGTGCTAGGAGTCGGGGTGGGGTCGGGCGTCCCCATTGAGGAGCACAACAACTCCCTGATGCTGTACGTGGTCCGGACGGTCGGGAAGCTAGCGTTTGACGGCGTGACGAAGAAGCGCACCTCCTTCTCGGAGAAGGAGCTGGAGCAGTGGGTGGGGGGGCAGACCAAGACGGACGAGGAGCTTCGCCAGCTGGCCATGTTCCGGACCGACGTGCTCAACTTCTTCCTGGTTCCGTCTGAGCGGAGCACAAACGCTCACGTTGGGGAGGCGGGAGGGGAAGACGAGCGCCGCTACGTGTTCGCCGTCCCCGCCATGCAGGAGTACCTGGCCGCCCTCTACGTGGTCCTGGGGGAGAACAAGTCCCTTTTGGAGAAGATCACCAGCCAGGTGACGCAGTCCATCGGCCAGGTGGGCGAGGACGTCAACACCGTTGTCAACATCTTTTCCAAGTTCATCCCGCTTCGAATCTTCGCCGCCTTCAACCTCCTCAAGCTTTTCCCAAAATTTGTGGACAAGTTCACCAGCAGCAACAAGAGCGGGATCGCCAGAACTATGGCCGACGAGATGTTCCGCACGGAGGACAGCTTCAACGAGGACGTCCTCGATCAGGTGGAGCAAAGCCTCCTGGGAGTCTTTGGCCCCCAGCCTCAAGTGCACGATGAGAGACAGCCATTTGAGCTTTACCCCATCTTCATGGGCGGACTGTTGCATTATGGCAACCGGGTCCTTCTCCAGCAACTCGGCTGTAACATCAAGAGCACCACCGTGTCTCAGATCACACAAGCGCTCAGGAAGTTCCTTGTCAGAGGTATGTTCCGGGTGGGTTTCAGACTTTATTTACAAAGGGTAATTGTTTTTAAAGCAACAATCTCACACTTTGTGATATGAATAAAGGTCAGTTTCACTACTATGTGTGGCTGATGGAGGAAACACAATAATGATTGAGCCATTCCTAAAAGCCTTTCCATTTACAGTTCAAACTAGTTTTTCGCATGACTAGTCCCTCTAAGAGGATGGATAATATGTACACCTATTGGCACACATGCTGTTCATACAGTTTGAATTTGAAGTGATCATTAAACACATACTTACCGTAGGTGTCGCTGCAATAAAATAAACTGGAACTTTTACGATTGTAGCTTGAATTATCTAATGTACTGTACTTTCAAGGGAAACTACACTTTTGTGTCCAGAATTACCCCTGTGGTTGAAGCCAGTAGTACAAAAACATTGTTTTGGTTTCAAAATGAGAGAGTGCATACCCCTCAGACTGTCGTGCCATAAAGATTTGTATTTGACCGGCTTAGGTTGTCCAAGCTAAAGGTTTAGCCTTTTCACCTTGCCTTTTACATTCCAAGCCAAACGAAGCCAGAAAGATGTTGACTATTGTGTACACCTGTTAAAACATTTGATCTTATTCAACAACAGAGCTTGGCAAATCACAGCCACCCGCGGAGCTCATGGACCTTCTGGTCCTGCTGTATGAGTTCCAGAACCCCAGGCTCACCACCGAGGTTCTGTCTTCCATCAAAAGAATCCGCCTGTCCAACGTTCGCATGACACCCCGTAAATGCTTTGTCCTGAGCTCCGTGCTGTCCTGTGCCCCCACCAGGTACTGGAGACGCTATTACCGTGTCTTTACAGTACAGCAGTGGATTTCAAACTTGAACTTCTTGTGACAAATGTACTTATATAATAGGCTATCATACAGCCTATGATATAACAGAATATACAGAATATTCGATATTAGATTTAAATTAAATTACATTCCCAAGACCCATAAGGCGGTCCCAAAACCACACAAACCAAACTACTGCATGCAACCCCACAGTATGTAAATAATGGTTATTTCAATTTTTATCATACATTACTGAAGATGATATGCTTTCTTTAAATCGATTGTTTATTTTATTATATTTTTACTTGTTTTACTTATTTTTATCTGCAGATATCACCTGGAGGAGCTGGATCTATCTGGCTGCCATTTGACACATGACCTGCTGAAAATGTTGTGGCCTGCCTTTAGACACACACATACCCTCAAGTAAGACAAAAATGAAGTAACTCAAGTATTTGGGCTCAAGTTAGAACACGGGCAAGGCTTAACATCAAAACTTTTTCCTGCCACTACATTGCAGTTAAGATTTTAGGTTCCTGTGAACTTTAGGCTAGGACTGCCCATTCACAAACATTCACGTGAAAAACACCCATATTCATCATGTTTTCTGGTAGATTTCAAGTATGAACAACCACTAAGTGTAACGTGTAGCCTAATACACAGCCTTTTTGTGTGTATGTGTTGATTCACTGACCCTGTGGAGGTGTGAGTCATGAGTTTATGTAACTGCTTGGATTGCATGTGTACTGTACATGAACTTATTATCAGTTATGAACTTGCTAGCCTTATCATTGTAGCTGATTTGAAGACTGCATGGTCTGGGAATGGAATTCAGTTTGTTGGACCAATGGTTAATTTGTGTATCACCAGTTTGATGTAAACATATATATATATATATTTTATTTTTTTATATTGACTGCATTGGACAGTTCCTGTCTTTGGCCATACGTGTGGCGTGTGGCATGTGTGTGTGTTTGTGATTGCTGTGCTTGCCCCCTTCTGTTGTCCTCAGTCTCCAGTTTAATAGCCTGGGTCCGGAGTCCTGCATTCTGCTGCGAGATCTGCTACTTGACTCCAAGAGTTCTGTTAGATCTCTACAGTAAGACTATGTCTCTATAAGCCTCTCTGTCACACGCTAGATGAGTGGTCTTTAAACAGCCCCCCCCATTCCCCAGGTGGGTCCCCAGCGATTAAACACCACTTCATCTAACAGCATACCATGATTGCAAAAATGTATATGAGCAACCATAAACGGCACAGAAAAATCTATACAGTAAAAACAATGAAACTATCGCATCAACTGATGTCCTGTTTTATAAGAAAGTGGGAGTTTTTTTTAGTCGTCAGGCACTCAAGACTCCAAAAGGTAAGCAAAATGTTGCAGAGCTTCTTAGCCTCAACCAAAGCATCTTTATAGCACGCCTTGCCAAAAAATTAATCAGCTTTATAACTGAACAATTGGACAATTATAGGCCTTACTAAGATGTTGTAAATCAAACTGGACCTAGCATACAGTGTATGGGCTAAGGAAACCTAACCTTCAGACTCTTTTATACTTTTCATATATGTTTTGTTTTCATGGTTGTTCATGTATACAGTATTGTATATATTTTTAATATTGGACCACAGAAAGAAATGGTGTGTTAGGGGGGCCATAAGTCAAACAGGGTTGAGAACCCCTGAACCTAAACTTTAAAGACTTTACCTCACTCTGTGAACCTCGTCTCCAGACTGTGTGACAACCCCCTGCTAGACTCTGGAGCCTGCACCGTACTGGACGCCCTGCCAGGCAACAAGTCCCTGAGACACCTGTCCCTGATGCACACGGGCATGGGGGACCAGGGGGCCCGGCAGCTGGCCGAGGGGCTCCACCGGCACGCCGGCCTGCAGGAACTGAATGTGGCCTATAACAACATAGGTGACAGCGCTGCCCTCACCCTGGTGGACGCCTGCAGGGAACATCCCAGCATACACACTGTGCAGTAAGAAGGCACCAACACAACAGCACCACAGCACAGGGCAGGCCCCTCCACCCAACTCCCATAGCAAAGGGCCAGAGACATTGTAGAGAAGAGACGGACCACTTGAGAAAACCTGACTAGACCTCTGTGGGAGGAGTCCGTAACGCAGAAGATGGCGGTTGGATGCGCATGTCCCGCCCCTCCCCTCAAAGAGCCAATAGTCTGCTTTATAATCGGGAAACCTATTAAGCCAAATATGTGGTTGCACTGACCTTAGTAGGAGAAGTATAACCTGTGGGGGGGAGGGAAATAGCTTTTTAAACCTTATTTTTGGGGAAAAGTCAAAAAACCTTTTTAAGCGTTGATCAGATTTGACTGGTGATTCTATACATGCAGTTTTTATGTCCCGGTAACCATTTAAAGTGCAGTAATGGTTCTCTCCCCATTCATTTAGTCTTGTTAGCCCGAAATAACTGCCCGTGGATTTTACCAAGATGGCTGCCGAGTGACCAGTCTCTTCTAGAATGTCTCTGCTGAGGAGCAAAATGTTACTTTAAAGTTCCGTAACTGAAAGAATTGTAACCGAAACAAATAACTGTAAGGCAGTAAGCATGGCAGAGATTGTAATCGTAACCGTATTTACAATAATTTACCGGATCCACCTCTGTCAGCTGACCGTGGTGTGGTGCTTTCCCTTGTTTAGCTTCCAACACTTTCCCTTTCTGCTTTCCAGCTTGTACCTGAACCCTCTGAGCGACATAGGGAAGCAGTCCCTGTACGTGCGTGGCGACCGCCAGGCCCATGGGACCAGCACCGGTACCGGCACAGACACCGGCACAGACACCGGCAGGTGTGTGAAGGTCCTGGCATCTGTTACCGAGGGCTCCAACCTCAGCGAGAGCTGGCATCCCATCCTGAGCGTGATCCGAGAGAATGTGTCAACCTGGGAGCGGGAACGCGTGTGCCAGCAGCTGCAGGTACGTACCTGCGGTGCTAAGTCACAAGAGGGAGTGTCATATTGCTTTCAGACAACATATTCTTATTTATTTACATATATATATATATATACATATTACAACATATTACTATTTATTTATGAATTAATTTACGTAACAGATTATGATTTTTGTCATTTGTTCGGCTCCACTAATAAACCTCCACTTACAAACCTTGTTCAATCATAACAAAACATAACGTTTCCCAACCGGAAGCTAACTGGCTATTGTATGTATCATAGCCTTATCATTCATTGCGTTTATTTGCAATGCTCATAGTTCAATACTGCCCTATAAGGGGTCAAATTAAATAATGTCAAGGCAGTCTGTCCATGTTTACGTCACAGGGTATGAGTGCACACAAGAAGAGCAGAGTGATACTCAGGGCAAAATGTCCAGTGCTGTTATCAATAAATATCAGCAATCACGGAGGGCCTCTTGTGCAATCAAATGACTCAACCTGAAAATAGAATATCACTGTGGCCCTCTAAAGATCTTAATCCTAACCGTTACTCAAGACTGCTTAAGACAGTGTTACCTAAAGAGGCACTCCTCGATTTGTGTCTAAAATTACCCCTGTGGTACGCAAGATTTGTTATTTTAAAGGGACACTGCTCAATCTGGGAAACACAATAGCACGAGTGTGAGAGGAGCACTCAGGTGCAGGAGGGGCTGATGAGAGGGAGCGCCCCTCCCACACTCGCTGTGTGTTGTGCTGTGCCTCCAAACAAGCTGTTAGCCCAGACTCCATCACACTGCTGAGCTCCTTTGTCCGACTAATCATTCAAACTCTCGACAACTGGAGGTGTGGAGGTAAACTGTGTTGACTTGACACCCATCAATCGTCCAATCCACCAATCCCAGGTGTTCCTGCGGGACCTGGAGTGGGGTCGTCAGCAGCAACACAGCTTCTGGAAGAGACTGCACTTCCGCAGGGTGGAGAAGGGCATCCGGCAGATGCTGAAAAAGCTTGAGAGGGACTTCCCACCTAAGCCCACGGGATTGACCAAGTAACATGGTACCTGCAGTCAAAAAGCTTGAGAGGGACTTCCCACCTAAGCCCACGGGATTGACCAAGTAACATGGTACCTGCAGTCAAAAAGCTTTGCACGTATTGTTTTTATTTAGCCTTTGGGTGTTTCTGCACTAGGAATTATTGCGAGGTTATATTTAAATTTGAGCTACAGCTAGGGATTGGCCGTGAGGACAGTAACGATATATACAGCACTTCGACATTGCCATCAGCAGCGGAACGCACTCAAGGAAATGTTAATGATATATTGGACATTGTACACTGTAGAACTGGCATTTGTGGCATTTGTGGTAATGTGCACGAGAAAAGGCATTACGTTTTTAAGACAATAAATGAGCTAGAACAACTCCACAGTTATGCCATTGGGGTTACTCTGTTGAGGCCGGGAATACCACACTACACTACTAATATAGCAATATAGCAATATAGCAATAACAAGTTATCAGATGCAGCTTCTACTTCAGAAAACCTGCTCCTCACACTCACTCACAGTTGTACTGTAGGGATGAAAAATTATCTTAAACATTGTGAATGCAGTGCTGTTGTCCTTCCGTGACTTCAGTTACAAACATCAGATGTGCTTGCATGTCAAGCAATAAGGCTGACGTGGACCAATAAACATCCAAGCAGGCATTGTTTGACACATAACTAAATATATATCAGTCATGGATATTCAGATAATATCAACTTCACGTAGTGATAAAGGTGTCTGGTTAAACTAATCACATAAGGTCTGCAGGGACATTCACCCTGGCCACATGGTGGCACTATATTGGGTAAATATTTACATGCCAGAGGTTTGAAATGTGTCACACATTGTGTGAGTCTAGTATTTAGTAAGTGGGTAAAATACACATTATCTATCACATGTATTTAATTTCTGGCAATACATTGGAGAGTGACTAGTTCATTTAGTATCTTATTTTTGTCCTTGGTGGGAGAAAGGTGCAATGTTTAGCAGGGAAGACCCTGATATGTTTTCCATGTCTTCCATGAGATTGTCAATTGTCTTCAATTTTAATGAGCCCACCATCTTCAGTGGTGTATGTGAAGCTATGCAAATGTCATGTGGGTCAAATCAAAGTGTCCTTTTGAAACCATTGCAGCGTTGTCACACAGTTGTCTCTTTAAAAAGTCTTTGTATTGAGTTAATACTGTAGCAGTCCATTGTTTCATTGCAGGCTTAGCTTTTTTCAAATGTTGCATATCTAGTTTTTATCAAGCAAGTTTTAACTACATTTTTGGTTGATTTTGTTTTTGATAATCCATCAAATATTTTGTTAGGATGAAAATAATTTCCAATATTGATGCCAAGTGTGTAATATCGAGGCTTCACACATTGAGTGACACATCAGGTTGCCTTGTACGGGTTTTCATGTTATATTTTTGAGAAATCACATTTTATGAACAACTGTATATGCTTTAGCTTCTATTTGTGCTATCAAAACATTTAGTAAATGTGTTTTGCTCGTGGACAAATTCTTCTGTTATGATAGACTAGAATAAGCTGTAAAACAGTGACATGATAAAGAATAAATTGACTGATTCAAAGCCTCTTGAAATGGCATCAAAACTTTTCACTTTTATTTATATATATATATATACTGTATATATACAGTATATATATATATATAAAATGTTTTCATATATATATATATATACACACACACACTTTATCCTCCATTGTTTCTTAAAAACTGATTGATATTTCATGTATTCTCAAGTTATGACAAAATTACCTTACCATCTCGGTACCTCGGCCACCGATTTTTCTACCAAATAGCACTAATCCCACTATAACAATGCTTGTTCTATCCTCCTTTCCTCCATTAAAATTAGGAGGAGTTCCCCTCCTTTCTAGATCGGCTCTTATTAATATTATATTAAGCACTTTGCCGGAATTTAGGCTGTTAGCAAATATTGACTGTTCTGAGGAGCGAATGATAACTTCCAAATAATGTTCTAAAAATGCATAAGTGAAGTAACCTTGTTACTTGGTGCTGCATTTATTCTGGGAGAATGTTATTTTTACATTACATTTAGCAGACTCTTTTATTTGCTTGCAAAAACTGGTGGTTAACCGGTTCAACTGTTGACAAATGTACTAATCGTAAGTCGCTTTGGATAAAGGCGTCTGCTAAATGCTGTAAATGTAACTGCTTTAGTTAGTGCACTTCCCTTGATGCTTTAAGACTCCGTTAAACTGAAACCATAAACAGCAACCTTGACACCCTGATAATAGAGTCTGTGTCTGAAATATGAAGTCTTTGTGGCTAAACGTTGATATAAGGTTATCTGTTTGCTACGCTATGCTAATCTGTAAATCATCATGTCTTGCGCTCATAAATAGGTCGAATATTGTTTTCATGAAGCCACAAAAGGAAAATAACAATTGCACAGGCCTACTTGACCAAGGTCTCAAAACCAGCGGAGTGAAACCGCAGGTCTAACCTCACGATATGTTGAAGTGGAACACGCCACCTGACTATTTCCCTCACTCATTAGATTAAATATTAAGCTCGTACGTCTGTGGAGAAAAGAGGTTTCAACTGCTGATGGGTAGATAACTTTAGATAGTCTTCCATGTCACTTTCTGCGCTGTACCTTGCACCATAGCAGAGCCTTACCCCAGGCGGCTGAACAGAAAAGCACAACACCATGAAGTATACGACAGGTAAGGCTGTGTGACCTAACTAGTTCTGTTATTTGACTATACAAATCCAGCCTGCGTCGCTCTGTGGTGACATAATGGTGCTTGAACCTGAATCACTTGAATACTGAGAAATGGGGTGAGCCTGGTGTAAGTCAGCGCAGTTGTAAGTCAAGTTTTTTTTTTTTCATGCTTCTGTTGTTCTGTAAACTTCAGGGACTCTTATCACGCACCTTTTGTTGCAGTTTAATGGTCTGCATATCCATCTATGTGAGCTCTCGGGGATAGATAGAAATAGGAAAATTGTGTGACCGAACATTGTATCCGGAGTCCTTATCACAGAGTACTGGCCAGTACAGTATGGGATTTGAACCTGCCCAAAACGGACCGCGAGATTATCCTGTTCCTTGTCTTCAGCAAGAACACTCTGTCAGCAGATAGCTGGTATGACACTGCAGATACAGTATCTACAGTCTGCTTTGCATGGTGTGTGTGTGTGTGTGAGAGAGAGAGAGAGTATGGGCGTGTGTGTGTGTGTGTGTGTGTGTGTGTGTGTACGTGCGTGCGCAAGTGAGCCTTGAAAGGGGGGTTGGGTGGAGGAGTGTTTGTGCTTGTGTGTGTGAGTGTTCGGCAACCAGAGGGAGTGTTTGGAAGGGGAGGGGGGGGATTCTGGATTCTGTATACAAATTAGAAATGCTTGGATTGGGTCAGCCATGCCCGGACGGGTGAGTAGCATGCTATTATTAAACATGACAGCTGTGTGTGTGTGTGTGTGTGTGTGTGTGTGTGCTCCAAATCATACCTTAGCATTTAGCATAGCCTCTTGGACTGCTCGTCGCTACCGGTGGTACCCATACTTCCTGATAGTTTGCTGCTCACAATAAGATAATATTTAAAAAGTCCTATGAATTTGTGACATGACTCTTTGCTTCCGCTAAAGCATTTTATCCACTTAAAGTGAATCTTTGCTGGATTGACTTCACAAAACTGCTATAATGTAAGTTTAATGATAAGCTCTGGCTGTGGCCTTCACGTCATGTCACAAGGACATCACAGGGAGATGAGTAACCAGGGAACAAGGTCAGCTCATCCACAAAAGGGAGGGGGGGGGGGGGGAGTGGGGACACCCCGGTCTGTTTGTGCTTC
>JAODLI010002711.1:0-10349 GCA_027575585.1 Percopsis omiscomaycus
TCTCTCTCTCTCTCTCTCTCTCTCTCTCTCTCTCTCTCTCTCTCTCTCTCTCTCTCTCTCTCTCTCTCTCAGGTGGGAGCAGTCCAGTGTTTGGGGGGTACGGGAGCTTTGAAGATAGGAGCAGAGTTCCTCAGCCGCTTCCACAATGGAAATAACAACACTAAGACACCCGTCTATGTGTCTGCACCCACCTGGGGTACAGTACACACGCACATGCACACACACACATGCACAAACAAACACACAGCGTCACACAGAGTCAAACACGTCATAAACAACCTTTTTGTAATGATTTTATTGATTTTGGATCCTTGCCCTTGAGGACATCACATCCGTAGTGTTCTATTAACAGTTCTGTTTTGGGGTTTCTTATCAGTTATGTTAACCTATGGCACTAAGGAATTACTTCTTATGCGTGGTGCATTCCCAGATAAGATCTCATATGTCATTCACATGAATCATCTGGTCTTTGTAGAGCATTGTCTTGTCCATTTACGTTAGATTATTCATTACCGTTTTCACAGAAAATCACAATTCTTTGTTTGCCAATGCGGGCTTTGAGGACATCCGTCCGTACAAGTACTGGGACGCTGAAAAGAGGGGTTTGGATTTGGAAGGCTTCCTTGGTGACCTGGAGGTGGGTGATTTCTGACTCAGAAACCTTCCCCCGACTGCTACAGTGAATGCTACTGTTCCCCCTGGCTCACCTCACACCAGAGGAGATAAACAGAGCTAGTGAATTACCGATGTGGAAATAGGAGAGCTGAGCTGCTTCAGTGTCAGTAAACATGACGTTGACTGTTGATCAAATCACATGGTGGCATGCAAATACTGGGGATGACTTTTTTGTGTGCGTTTATTTTAAGGTTAATTTAAACTCTATTTTAGAAACAAAGCAAGGAAATCATAAATAGAGTAGAATATGCAAAAATTATAGTTAAATCTGAAAGGGGAAATCCTATATGCTGCAGAAAAAGTTCCATGTTTATCATCGGAGGTTGTTGTACAATTTAAGTACTTTTGTGTTTCCAATCTGTTTCGGCAGAGGCAGCTGGTTTAAGCAGCTTCTCTCATGTACTACATATTAGGACAGCGACTAGAATGGCATTCAGAGGAAACATTCAGGGCTGTAAGCACTAGCAATAGTGCTCTAGAATGGGGGTGATGATCCTTTATCTTCTGTCTCTGTCTATCCCTAAAAAAACGTCTCTCTCCTGCTCTATGCTAGACCAGCTCTTAGAGGATTAAGCACTTTGCAGATATTTAGGCTGTTAGCAATTATTTTGAGGATTGATTGATATGTAAATAGGTAATGTATGTACCTAGGTTAGCCCTGATGATGTGGAGCTATAATTATTCTAACAGAATGTTGTTTGCTTACGATAACTGGTGTATGTCAGCTATTGACAAATGTACTTGGTCAATGTTGCTTTGGATAAAAGCATCTGCTAAATGCTGTAAATGTATAATTTACCCCTAATTAACCCCTCTCTCCCTTCTCTCAGAGTTGTCCAGAACACTCAATCATTGTTCTGCATGCCTGCGCCCACAACCCAACTGGGATAGATCCTACACACGAGCAGTGGATGCAGATTGCTGAGGTTATGATGGTAAGATATTACATACACTTAACACACCCATTCTCTCTATTAGAACTACAACTGCATTTTATCACAGGTTATCTTAGCATGGTGGTGATTTGACCTATTCTTCTTTTTCCAGAGAAGGAGGCTTTTTGTGTTCTTTGACTCAGCCTACCAGGGCTTCGCTTCAGGCAATCTGGATAAGGACGCCTGGGCTGTCCGCTACTTTGTCTCCATGGGCTTTGAGATGTTCTGTGCCCAGTCTTTCTCCAAGAACTTTGGCCTCTACAGTAAGTGACCCATTGGTGCACTCTCTCTTACCTCTGGCACTGGAAAGAGAATAATGAGCAAATATAAGCGAGCAAATATAGGTGTTCCTGAACTTCTTGTACTGAGCAACGAGCAGTCCAGGATTTATTGGAATACAGTTTTAGTTATATTTACATACGTTCAAATGTTGGATTTACATGCCTGCTCTGCTAGGTGGCTTAGTGAGTTGCAAGCATAATTTACCACTGGCGTTTTTTGTATTTATTTGTCTTTATTAATGCCCTTTAATAAAGTGGTCTAGTATCATTAGGTATTTTAAAACCATATGTAAAAAAAACCTAGGTATTTTCATATGTAGCACGTACACGAATAGTACCTGAGCAAAAATTAGCGGTTTGCCTCCAATCTTCATGAAATCCCTAATGTACGAGAGACTACACCACTGTATTGTTTGTATAGGAATCGCTGACTGACACGACTGGACGAAACACGTGGTTTGAGGGACCCATCTGGCCGAACTTGGCTTGGGCCAATGAATAAAAAACAAGCCCCTTTTATGCCCTTATTTACTTATCTACAATTGCATCTGACACGTGTCTTCCTTCAGATGAGCGTGTGGGCAACCTGACCATCGTAGCTCGGGACGCGGACACTCTGAAGCGAGTGCTGTCCCAGATGGAGAAGATAGTCCGGTCCACGTGGTCCAACCCTCCCTCACAGGGGGCTCGCGTGGTCTCCATTACGCTCAACACCCCTGAGCTGTTTGCAGAATGGTCAGCGCAATAGTTCACATGTAACCCCGCTTCATTTAGATGTGCAGCACAGTGAGTGACAGTTAGTGATTGATTGCTCTGTTTCTTCCCTTCTGCTTCTTGCGTCACCCAGGAAGGACAACGTGAAGACCATGGCTGAAAGGGTTCTCCTGATGAGGGCTCAGCTGCAGGCTAAACTCCTGGCCCTCGGTACCCCAGGAACTTGGGACCACATCACACAACAGATTGGCATGTTCAGTTTCACCGGCCTCAACCGTAAGTATACACACACACACTCACACCCTTCTTGGGAGAAGCTTTTTATCTAGAGGGCAGAATTGTATCACTCCCCCTGGAAGCTTGAAAGATTACCCCCCCCCCCTCCCCCCCCCCACCCCTTCAGCTGCAATGATTAATTTCTAAGTATACAAGGTACATGTCAGACTCAAGGTAATAACACTACGCCTGACTTCATCACTGTACTGCGCATGACTTGTACACACTGTGCACCTTGTTATGATACAGCCAAACTATTCATTTAACCAAGAGGTATGTTGTCTGGTACACTAGCTTAGTGCAGTGGTTGCCAACCTTTTCCACCTTATGTACCTCCACAGCTTTTACAATATAGCCCTCACCACACGGAACCAGTATGATCCTGAATTCTGGTCATTTAAATTATTATTAAACTGGATATTATCAAACATTATTTATAATATTATAAAACTGGATATTATTACAATGATTTTCCTTTTGATAAATCCATACTGTTGGTGCCCGCAGTGGTATGACTATTGATAATATTCTATAAATCAACATTTTGGACATATCAATAAAAATATCAATTAAATTGAATGCAATCGTTCAACATACCCACTGGCAACTGCTCACATGTACCCCTGGTTGGGAATCACTGGCTTAGTGTAGTGAGTAGCGGTTAGCATCTACACGGCCTTGAGCAGGATAGTAGACCACTATCTCTGGGAGACTCATTTCTGCTATTAATCGATCAATAATCACCATTGATCGTATTTGCCTCCATCTGTTTCATGCAGCCAAACAAGTGGAGTACATGACCAAGGAAAAACACATCTACTTGATGGCCAGCGGTCGCATCAACATGTGCGGTCTGAACACCAAGAACATCGACTACGTGGCTGAAGCTATCCACGAGGCTGTCACATACGTCCAGTAGAGGGCAGCACTACATTCCTCAGCATTTCCTCCAGGAGCAGCGATCTTGTCTCATGGATTTCTTGGACCAATTAGAGGCTTATAGGCTTTAACTTGCACAGACAATCATGGACCCCCATCCCATCCCATCCCACCTAACTAAACACACAACAAAGTATGCCAGTTAAATGACATTCCTGTTTTACAGAAAGCAATAGTTTAATATTGTTTTTAGAATGTCTTGTCAATTTGCAGGGTTAGTTTTTATTTCACTTCTGACTACTTTTGTGGCACTCTTAAATTAAAATCACAATTTGTCTAGATTTGTTCTGCTGAACAAATGTAGATATTTAATTACAAAGGACACAGTGGATTAACATTTCATGTGACATAGCTAACTGCTTAGGACATCTAGATTAATAAATGAGTAAGTGTTTGCCACTTTAGACTTGACGAGACCAGTATGAATGAAGAAGCAGTGTTATACTGTAACTTCTACCAGTTTTATTGTAAATTATTGCAGGAACATTATCGTGAAGATGATATTCAACATGAACAATGTAATTTATCAATGGTTCCACCCACAGGGGGGACATATACCTCAGGTCCTTTATGGATATAGTGCAGGAAATGCTTTGTAATAGTTTGCAAGCCAGAGTCTCAGGTTTTTTCAGTAAACGGTTTATGAGTAGGACTTCGGCCGTTGAAAAACCACAATAGCTATACTGTAGTTGATCTGTATTCAAATGTCCTTGGGGCATTTTGTTGTTGTAACAATTCTACCAGGCACCCGCGTCACGGGTGATATGTTTGCACAGTAGCTGTCTTTTACTAGCAACTGAAGACTAAGTAAGAGTAATCAGTGCACACAGTGAAGAAACAGATCAACAGAAAGTATCCTCGGTAATCTAATGTAATGAATAAAGTATTAGAAATACATTTGTTAGTTCCTTTGTTTCTTTCTTCTTTTAGTTTGTGATAGTACAGTACTGACTACTACAAAATTAACAAATGAAACAAAAATACCACAGCAAAACGTATTTAAATCAGTTTATTTATTCATAGTATCCCTAATCTAGGACGTAGGCTTTCTCAGTATATTTAAATCACATATATATATGTTATATAATGATCTGAGTTTTCCTTTATAAAATTGTATAATCATTTTGTCTTTATCACAACCATTTAGTATCCATACAAATATAAAACAATGTAATCAACCCCAAAACATCAAAGACCTTCCAGGGCATTCAAGTGAGAGTTTGCTTCAGATTCACAAACAAAGATCATTTCTCTGATATCAGATCAAAAGATTTCCTGATGCATGAGCAGTGTGTTTACAGAGATCAATGCGAATTGCCTCGCAGTGCAGTATCCTTTGTGCTGTCATAGCCTTACCAGGCAGAATAAATCCTGAAACACACTCTTTGTGCACGGGTGTGTTGTTTCAAAGGAGGCAGTGGCTTGACGTCATTTTGCCTCCCTCTGCCATTTCTCTCTGTTCTGTTCTATTGAGCAGTGTTATCTGCCAGTATTGCACAATAAAGATCAGCTTACTTTAACCTGAGCCTTGGAAGGACCTAAAGCAGCCGCTTGAATTTAAAAAGGTTCTGATAAATCATTATTGCAACAAGCATACAATGGCTTAGAAGTCTTAAGCAGCATTTCATATCTTCTATATCTTCTTTTATGGACTCGTCCGCCACCCGTTGCCATGTCTATACAGCAACATTCAGTATTCATCAATTTATATCAACGGTTCTCTTAATATCAACTAAATATATACTTACAGTATGTCTAATGGTTTCACCATTATCCAAAGTTTACACGGTCGCTGTTAGACAACAGCAGCTGATACCAGAATCCTTTGTTATTATACACTATATCCTATCCACCCCATAAAAGGCAAGTTCCCACAGCTAAATGATCTTAGCCTTTGTGTGAAGATTTCCCTTTTCTAAAACATATGCTTCATCTATTTAAAGAGGGAGAAAAAGGACTAAACTTCAGGCAGGTATCATCTTATTCATGCACCCGCCTGCCTAAGCATGCAGAACTATAGAAAAACACAGGGATAAGTATCACTCCTACAGCAAAAAGCAGCACAAGCAAACATACACATAGCCCATGAATCATGTCCACGAATCCCTATTATCTATAAATCTATTACCCGTAGCCCTACTGATCCAAATCCCAAAGCCCCCTAGCTTATTGGTTGTATATACTTAGTGACATCACACTTTAATGAACTGCACTTAACACTGATGAACAGCTATTACAGCTGCATCTTGTGAAGGTAACCACTAATAAATTATGGATCTACGGCTTCTATTGAAAACGATCAAATGACTGCGCGTACAGTAGGCCTATAATATGGACAGCAAGCCTATAATATGGACAGCAGGCTGACATTGATTGATGATAATGGTAGATAAAAAATAGTTTACAGTAAAGGTGTTATGTTAGATTTCAAGATGGCATCAACCGTATCTACAGTACATGTCTCTGTATAGTAAATATGCAATGGCACACCTAGTGGTAATAGACAGGATAGACAGAACAATCTGCAAACAAGGAAAGATTAGGAAATGTAGGTCATGCTGTGTGTGTGTGTGTGTGTGTGTGTGTGTGTGCGCGCGTGTTTATTCATGTGTGTTCTGTGTTTTTTAATGTGATAAATTAAAATTCATGTAGACATATATTAACACATACAACATCATTACTACCAGTAACAATTGATAATTGATCATCTGTTCTATAAAAAAATCAATAAACAACTGGTGTTATGTTTTGAAATGAGAGCTAAGGGTACGGAATATTAGCACATTAGGTGGTTATTTCAAGTTGGAAATAGATCTATGGCTTTGTTATTACAATGTTCTCTTAACACGGAGATGGTCGCTGTGGGTGTACACATTGTGCTCTGTAGTAATCTTTTCTTTGTTGTGTCTTATTGACAGTAGCTGCCCTCCGCATGACATATTTAGGACAAGTCGCAGTGCAAACAACCCTTCTGTAAAACTGTTAAAATGAATTACTGAAGAAGAAAAGGGTGAAATAACGTTTAGGATATTTTCCCACAACTAGTCTCATTGCCTTTGGACAAAGTAATGAGATGAATGTCATTAGTTGACATTGCCTTTCATGCCTCAAGCAAATAACTAGCAAATTTGATGTTTAGACTTTGGATATGTTTTGTGTATTAGTACTACGTGTGAACAGTAAGGTATAAAAAAGAAAATGCAATTATGCTTACGTTGAAGGAAGAGCTACCAATTAACAATTAAATGGACAAGGACTGTCCCTTCTACTTCTTGCTTGGCTTATTTCAAAGGTCAGATGCAGTATTTATCTGAAAACATAATAAAATCTAACTTAGAGCGACACAGCGCCTTAATCAAGGGTCAGTCCAGTGTAAAGCTACATGGATCCATTGTCATGCTGTTTAGAACTGTTCCTGTTGGGATCAGCAATCACTACAGTGGTGAAGGCTATTTAAGGTGGGATAGCTTGTTTTGGGAACCTGAGTGTTATTAGTGGCTACAGCAGACAGGATTGGCTCATTCTCGCATGAGAACTCGGTCTGTGTAGGAGCTTCATGGGCTGGTGTGGATCTCTTTCTTTCATCCTCTGTGGCACGCTGTCTGCTAGCTCCTCACTGCAGGGGGCTCCAATACCTCCTCTAAGCTCTTCTCTCCGTCCCGGGACTTTTTTCTCTTCTTGTTGCCTGGAAACAGAAGTGTCGACACGTCAAAATTCAATTAAGATGAGACAGGGGGAACATATCTGCAGCAACTTTAAACACCTTGCACCGTGCCACCACAAACACTGTTTGTGGTGACACAGCTACAACTTAATAATACACTTGGGAATGGCAAAGGGCATCATATTAAGATCTATAGAAGTGGAGTGTTCGGGTGCCTGCCTGGAATACACATCACAACCTCCGTAGTTCATACTATGCAGCTCTCTGACCTTTCGGCTTTGAAATCTAGAGAAACATGATTAAGATAAATATAGAAAAGGTTGTACACACTAATCCAATGGAACGTTTATCATTTACAAGACAGACAGTGCTGGAACCTTCACAGCCATCAGCTCCCAATAAATAATGACAGGACGAATTTTATTTAATATACTTCCTAATATAATAGTTTATATAATTCTTAATATATTATTGTAAAATAATATACAATCATTACACCATTAGGACTGAGAAGATACAGCGATAGGGCCTTTGCAGAACAGGGCAAGACTCAGACAAAACTTTAAAGGCCTAGATACAGCATAGAAGTGTGGAATATGTCGAATATTTATTATAGACTTTGACTTAGTGAGTCTTCTTTAGTAGAAATAACAACCATAACTGAAAAAAAGTTATTTTTATATTATTATACAGTATATTGTTGTTTATGATCATCACTATTTATCAAAAAAAAGAATGCATCTGTAATGCCACCGTTAAATATCCTTACCATTTTGCCACCCCATATACTTTTCTAGTATCGCCACTGGTCCTACGTCAGTGTACAGTGGAACCTGCACTGCAGCGGTAGGAGCGGATTGCAGATTGCGACAGAACACCTGTTGCTAAGATACGTGCTGCATTGCTGTTGCTGGTTTAAAGGTAAAAGCGTGGGCATGCTGTTAGTGTGTGTGTGTGTGTGTGTTGAGGTCCAGTACCACTCACTTATTGTGCGCAGTAGCTTCTTCCCGATGGTCTCCTCGGGGCTGATGAAGGGAGACGTGGATGCTTCTGACTCCACAGGCACATCTGGAGGAGATGAGGAGCAGGAGACACGGTTAACATTACAGACCAGACAGGCATCTTGTGGACAAAAATAATACCCCTGTACAAAAGATTTTCTGTAATAATTTCACATTTTCAAGCCACCCCGTCAAACGGACTCTCTGTTCGACAGAGGACCGAGACCACTGATGTTGTATTTTGCAAGAACCCTTGGACTCGGGACATACAGTCCTGTGGTGTCATCGAAATGCATTTACTGCCCACTAAATCTTTTATCTCCAGCTGCCTCAGGCAATGTGATTTGATAATAGGTGGCATTTTGCTTTAGGGATCTTAAAACTTCCAAAACAATCGGGGGAAAAGACATGGATTTTAAGACCCTTTATTAGCTCTTGTGAAATTACAATCTATTGATATACGGATATTTGACTATTCTAACAAAGCTTTTATCTCTCTTTACCATTCCCTTCTTGGATTTCCGGTCTGTCCTCCCAGATGTAGGGAATCTCGTCCATGCGGAGGAAAACGGTATCATTCGGACACCTCTGGCCGTCTGACTTACTCCCTATTAACAGAGCATCAAGTCATGTTCTATCTCGGCCTATAGAGGGTGGTAGAGTACTATGAGTTGTTTATGTTTAGTATGACAAATGGATACACATTAGTATAATGGAAAATAAAAAGACCTACTGATGCTCCATTTCTCTTCAATCTGTCTTCTTTATGACGTGCACATTAAATAAACTAGCCTTATGTTGTTATTATAAAGCTTTATTAATTAAACAGCTTTATTATTAAAGCTGTTATTTAAAATTTTTAAAATCCTCTTCAAAAGTAGAAAAGTTTGATAAAGAATTTACAAACAATATTCTTAGTCCTTTTTTTTTTTTTTTTTTTAAACAAAAAAAGTAGATTACTATTTACAAATGAACAGATATAACACACAGTTCATTCATTGGTTGACTTACGGACGATGCGGTTTCTCTTGTTGAGCTGCGACGTGCTGTGCAGGCCGCCGTGCGGGTGGAGGTGCGCCAGGCGCGCCAGGCCCAGGCGGGTGTGTGTGTGTGTGAGGGGGAGGGCAATGCTGTGGGACCGGGCCTCTGGCATGGGCCTCCCCTTGCTGTCGGGGTCCAGGGGGTCCGGAGTCTGAGGGGAGCTGTCCATTCTGGTAGCGGTTAGAGCGTTCTGGTAGTGGTGCCTAGTGATCTGTGTGTGTGCGTGTGGGGGGGTGGGGGTGGAGAAACAAGCTAGTTCTAGTGTGTTTTTATTGGCCAGAGAGGGAGTCCCAATAACACACAGACCACACATTTTCTTTTGTGAATTTACATTCATACACACTTTTTGCTGAAAGTAGTTCCCTATCAACCGAGGGATTCCATGGTGAGCGCAGGCAACACGCTACTTCTGCTCAAATACTATGTGTGTTTACACTACATATGGAAAAGCAGCAGTGCAATGAAACTGCCTAATGATACCAGGTCTTACTGTACATGAATGAATGTAGAAATGATTTCTGTGCGTGGTTTCCTGTGTGAATATGCAAGATAGAATCTTTAATATGACCACGGCTTGCCTACCCAGCCCATTATGGCCTCAGATACTGATAATAACTAATTGCATGTATTTAGGTTGAGTGGAGGAAGTGAGAGGGAACATCCATCATATAAGGTTCAATTATTCATGGTGGAAATGGAGCTCATATATCCCCAGTGATTAAAGGAAAGAGGTGGAGGAGGTGAGGGAGAGACACAGAGAGAGAGAGAGAGAGAGAGAGAGAGAGAGAGAGAGAGAGAGAGAGAGAGAGAGAGAGAGAGAGAG
>JAODLI010002712.1:0-30637 GCA_027575585.1 Percopsis omiscomaycus
TTTTTGTAATCTTTATTAAAACTGATTTTATTGATTTAAACGCATTGTGTCCTCCTATTTAAACTCCATCAAACGAATACGCGGAACTGGTGAACTGAGACCCAGATTCCTTTAGTAGAAAGGTACTCTGCCTATGCGATGCCTCTGTAATGTGCTTACATTGAATTCTGCGTTAGATCTATTTAGTCTGGTTTGTTATAGAAACCAAGCACAGGGTACTGAAACCATGTGACACTTAAGGGATCATGTTAGTCACATGACACACACACACACACACACACGATATCTACAAAGATTTAGTGTGAAAAAGAGAAGAAAGAAGTCAGTCATATCAAAGTCATAATATAATGAAATATATATATAAATATATAATAAACAATGTAATTCAAACTAAATGATTTTGCTCAGATGAAAGTCATTGTCTTTAGCAAGCATCTAATGTAATTCAGTCAAAGAGGTTAACAGTTTTGAAAAGAGATGTTAAAGATATGCGATTTTAATCATCTAGATCACTAGACAAATACTGGCATTTAACTATCATTTAATGTTTGATGTTAAACTATCATTTAACATCAAACATTATTAATGTTTGATGTTAAATGATAGCCTGTATTTGTCTACATCGACTCTCAAAAGCAGGTCTCACAAGTAGGCTATCACAGAAATCAACAAATGGCACTCTGCATAACTTGTACGATACACTACGCAGAACGTGCGTTTGTCTGCAATAAGAACTGTATTTTTGCATTAACGTTACCTGTGTGATCCGCAGCGTTTTGGTAGCCTCATGTCGTTTCTAGTCACACGCACAATGATGTCTTTTCTTCCACAGCCCCGAGCACTCGTTATCTATTAACCCTGTCCCGTCCTAGGGGGGGTCACATACACAGTCAATGCTCTGTTTAGCGGCACGTAGATTATATTTCCTTTGCGATTAACAGAAACCTACTGAGATCATAATTAGCCTCTGGAATTCACTAAAAGCACTGAATGTATTGGCGATGGAGAAGCAAATGTTCTAGTTAATCTCACAATTAATAACGACTACCATAGCAAAACCGTTCATAGTTCCCCCTTTCACTAACGAGTAACGTTAACGGCAGCAGTCGTTTCATGAAGGGATGGAGTGTACTGTATCAATGAATTACATCTAATGCAGGATTTAATAACAATATTATTGTATCATGTTTACGTATTTAATTCAGCACTGAATATAAATGAGCAGCAGTACCGGAAGGCTAACGTTAACTGTTAACGTTACTTGTACGGGCCCAGAATAACGGACCCCAAGATGAGATAACCAGTTTAACCAAGTTTCAATTGTATGTCGTACTATTCACATTTTTTAATAACGATACCTTTTATTTAGATACACAAAAAATAAATAAACTTACCATTCCAAACATCTCGCAAGGATCCTTAAAAACATGAAATTTCATAATATTCACATGCCGCAGCCGCAGTCTAAACTAATCTAGTCACTATTTCCGCCCTCTTGCTTTTCACAATAAAAGAACCCCAATATGCAGGTGTCCGTGGCATAAAAAGGAGCAAGGACAACTGTGTATTACCTTCGCACGGTCTATATTCGGTCTGTTGAGGGGCAGCACACATCCGATAACTAGTATTACACAGACTGTTGCTGTACAAACAGGGACCAGAGACAGTGATCCCAATAATGTCTCAAACGCCAGGGATCCCAAGCCTCTATTCATTTAATTATGTCTGGCTTTCAAATTATTTAAAGTTAATTTAAAGTTAAAGTTTGCAAAAATGTTAACAGCATCGGTCTCTTTTCAGGTCTCTACACTGGCTTCTATTGTGTCACAGAATTGTGTGTGTCACAGTTTCTTTCAATGGTTTAAGGCCAAAACAGGTCTACATCTCTGACATGCTCCTCATACATGTCAAGTCCCATACATAAACATGCCCACTACTTAGCCACAATACAATCATTGTAGCTCCATATGGTTGAATGAACTCATTCAGGAATTGAAGTTTATTAGCCATATTGCAGTATCAAAGTCAAAGGGCTGCACAATCTCACTTTGATAGAAATGCCCCCCAGAGCTTATTGTCCAATTTGGTAAAGGAAACCTCACAGTGTAATGTGTGAAAATAACACATTTGGCAAAAAGGGCACCACAACAGAATTTATTAAGAACAATTTAAGAATAAAATGGTATGTCATAAAACTGTCTATTAGGAAATTGGGCTGACTGAATGAAAACATCAGATGCTTTGCAGTGACACATCCCAACCCCTTTAAAATTAAGTTTAAGTATACTGTATTTTATTGCTTGATCGGCAGGTCAACACAGAATCCATTCTACTGCAATGGCTGTTTAAGTTCAAACAGCCCAGTTCCTCCTTTGACCACCTTTCCCACCACAAGGCAGGCTGAGGGAGATACCAGCTGGTCACAGGAACCTGAGAAAGGCAAGAAAGAGAGAAGATACTTTAAACAGAAAAAAGTCAACTAAGGACAGGCTCAATGCCAGCAATGGGAACTTGTGATTGGATAGGCAAAGCCAATTAAATTAAGTGACTGGATTATATTCGCCTATCCTGGTTTTCTAAATTGCTTTGGACTTCTACCACTAATTGGCCAAGCTCCGTAATAAAAACAAATGCCTCAAAGATCTATATGATGACACCACCTAGCTTACTTCCTCTGTATTAAAACCTCATGCAGACATCCTTGTTCATGGTAGGTGCTAGATCGGCAACTTCATCTACCACTGACACTAACGTCATTTAATACAATGTTCTCACTCATCATAGTGGCCTGTTTGAGGAACCTGTAGCTGGTCTCAAAAGTCATCTGCTGCAGAGGGGAAGAGTTGGACTGGATGGCGTGACGGTTTAACGGTTTATAGACTCCTTCAAAACACATGTAGTCTGCTACCAGTGACAGGTGCCTGGGGTCCACCTCAATACCTAGAGAATGACAGTGAAAACACAGAAAAGACTGATTTCGAACGAGGCCTAATCCAACAGTGAGTGCAACGGTGAAATGTGGGCCTACAGTTGTGAGAGAGAGTGTGTGTGTGTGTGTGTGAGTGTGTACCATAGACAGCAAAGACATCCTTTATCTCTTTCTCAATAACTTTCAAAGCCACTTCAATCCCATAAGTCTTAGCCATGGCGTGGACCTCGTTGGAATACAGACGCCTGATGTCCAGAATCTAGAGGAATTGTTGTTTTAAACTTAGTGTTATGATGCAGACCCATAAAGCATAATAGCAAAGTTAACAGCAAAGTTAGCACAGAACTTAGAAAAACTGAAAATAAAAATAAAAAAAAGCCACCAATTGTCTGTTGCAATTTTTTTTTACCATTAAATAAAGATTATGCTGTGAATATAGACGTACATCGCTGTGTTTGAACAACTCTTGCATGTTGATGCCCTCCGTGTTAAGAACGGTCTCTTTCTGCCCCGTTTTTGTCGTCGTCTCACTCAGCAGGCAGCGCGTGATGCCCCTGGTTTCCATGATGACGGCGTTCTGGGCCAGCAATGACATCACGGAGGTCAGGTCAAAGTGCACCTTGCTCACTGGCAGCACGAGGTTTACCTAGCAACGAGGAGATAGACGGACGGAGGACATCAGAGCGGTTTGGAGAAGAAACAGTGATGGCTCCTTACGAAGACCTCACAAGGAAGCCTAGCGCTCAGTTGCCAGTTGTTTAGCATGGGACTGATAGAAACAGCCTGGACTAGTGTGTTATAAACAACTTGCTTAGCTTTGCAAATCAGTCTGGGAACTCTCAGTGTAAACCGTAAAGCACCGGGTCACGCTGGCCTACCTGACACCAGAGTCCGTGCTGGCTGTCGTAGCTGTAGCCCTCTATGGCTGGGTTGGAGGCCAGGACGGTGTTCACCCGCAGGGCATCCATGCCTGCTTCTTCACTCCCGTCGCCAGGCTCCTGCGGGATCACCTCCGAGGCGCCCTCCTGCGCCTTCTCCTCCGCACTCTCCTCCGCCTCCTCTTGCTCTCCCTCGGGCTGGCCCCCCTCCTCATCTCCGCCTCCTTCCTCCTCACTCTCGTAGTCCACCTGCCGAGGGGGAGAACGGGGGGGGGGGGAAACGGAGAGAGTGGATATCAGCTCAGGGCTCAGTTTGACTGAGTTGTAAATATGAGAGAGATATACAAGGGTCCCACTCAATTTTAGAACGTTTCAAAAGTTTTGCATTACTTCTTTATTATATCCCATCACTATGAGATAAGCGATGCTAATGTTATGGGTACCTGTGGGTAATCTTCCTGAATAAAATTACTTTATAAAGCCACACACTTTTACAATATTTATAAATATTTCAGTATTTCCTATTAATTACCTAGACTATAGTGGCCCGCCATAGTCTCATAATGAAACAAAAATATTTTATTAATGCAGTATTTTAATAATTTAATAATTACAGACAAAAATGTTTTGAGTGATATAAATAGATTTTTTTGTTTTCAGTCTTGAGTTGACCAGAACAGAATTGTTTGATTTAAATTTAGTCATGAACGATCATCACAGAGATGGATCTGAATTCTCCTTTTAATAATGGAAGGAAGGGAGGAAGCGATAAAAAAGTGGAGCGTTTAATTTTAACCAACAAAAGACAAATCTGTAACCAAACGTAGAAACGTGGCTTTGTGGCATGTGTGTAACCTCTTCTTCTTGTTTCCCTCTTCGCTTGGAATCAGAAGCATCGGCGTCCCCTTCATCACCCTGGTCGTCCACAATGTCTCGCTCTTCCTCTCCATCCCCCTCCCCCTCTCCCGCCTAGCAAAAATGAAAACCACAGGTCAAGAATAAAAGGTACTTGTGTACAAACTTTAACAAGTGGTGTGCACACGAGGCCTCATGAGCTGCAGTGAAGGGAAACCTAAACGCTACAAACGCACGTGAAATTCTAGATGGTTATGCAAGGCACTCACCCTCGTAGGCGAGCCACCTTCGCCCTGGTCCTTATCGCCGAGCGTCGCCTTCCTGGATTCCACGGCGATGGTTGCTAGCTTGGCACTGCGCTTCTTAATGGCATCTAGAAGCAGATGGAAAAACCTGGGAGGGCACGGGGAGTGCGACTGAGGTGAGAGATGTGCAGTAAGACGGCCTATTGGCACTTCTGTTTGAAAGAGCCTTTTCAACCAGTCTCCAGAGGGTTCTGGGGCTCATCCATGGGCTCACCCCATTCCTCCAGTCCGTACACTTTTAATGTCCGAAGTGGAACACTAAACTAGCAACCGCTGGCAACCACATGCAAGCAAACGCTATAGCTTTATGAGGTTATTTTATTTATTTAACCTTTATTTAACCAAGTATGGTTTCTTTGAGATTTAAAAATCTCTTTTGCAAGAGCAACCTGGCCAAGAGGGCAGCATACACAGTTTTAACAAACAAACGCAGTGAACAATATACTTCATTCAAATAGCAACCATGTGCAGTGACAATAACGGAAAGTCAGTTTCCATGTCCTTTATAAAAACATATTCAGACTGCTTTAGGGGTAATTACACAAAGTTCCAGCAAAGAGTTCCAGCCGGGCTGCAATCTGCCTGACTTATACAGTATGTATGCTGGCTCATATGAACCACTACCGTCAGATGGCTTTTATTTAGGTGAAATTTAGGGTACCAAATTTTTTGGTACCCTTACAGCTCATTGAAACAATGCTTCATTCCTACTAAAAAGTGATGAAATTAAAAGCTGCAGACCCCAAGACGCATGTTAATGCCAGGTGTGAACATGGCCTATGGAAAGAGCTCAAACATGCAGTCTGGAGAAGGCACCTGTAATGGAATATTTTATTTTGAACTATATACTACTGCATATAAACTCTGTGTTTTTATGATTCTATATGTTTAGACAGTTAGGCAGTATCTTTTATTACCTACTCCAAATAAAGGTGTTTATGAGGATGTCACAGATGAATGTCACAGCTGCATGTTTATTGTTTAAAGAACCCCCTCACCTTGTTTGTTCATATGTATAAAAGGGCAACTCAGTGTTCAGTGAGTTGAGCCCTCTCATTCAGACTGTTGCACTCTGTTTAAGAGCGTGCTCCTTCCTTGCAAGGAATTAAAAGGCAAAGACAAATTCTCTTGTTCCAGTGTGGTTTATATTGTAATTTCCATGACACACCCTTCAAACCTGAGTTAGCTGCAGCAGTGGTGGTGGTGAAGTGGATCTGTTGGTTAGCAAACCTGCGTGAATGCTAGTAACTTAGTAGTACATTTTGGTAGTAAAATGTTGTTGTGTAATTTGTTGTTTGTTGTGCAATCTCGCGGTCAACCTGAAGTCACAGGTCGTAAGGCGGTTAGGCACCCCCAGTCTAGCCTTACACCTAGCCCTACTTTTTTCCCTATGCCCCCCTGGTTGAAAACCACTGCACTTATCACAACCTATCCCCTTATGGATTGTAGCACGTGGAGCAGGGAAGGTAAAGTGTGCTTCCCTGTCCATTTCTCATTAAAGTCCGCAAATAAACTCCTCCTCTCTAGCCAGTTAGTTTAGGGCCGTTATAATAAGCAATTAGCAATTAAATGAAATAAATGAATCAGGATTATGCACAGCAGCCTGTTAAATCAAACTACACACACACACACACACACCTGGTTTCCATGTAGTGGAGGATCTTTTGTGGCGTAAGTAGCTTATCGTCACGGTAACGTTCCGGATGCAGGAAGTGAAAGGTGATTTTGAATGTTCTGAACTTCTGGGTTTTGCTCAGGATCCTCAAGGTCTCTACAACGTCTACCTTCTGCAACACCTGCACAAACAAACACACACACACACACACGTCAAAAGCACACGTGTGGTTTTGAATGAAGCTGGTTGTCTTCTAAATGCCAAACTATTAACACATGTTAAAAATAATGAATGCACATTATATTATTGTGTATTTTAAGTATTATATTTTAGTATAATAAATGTATCTAAACCAGATTAGATACATAAATGAGTAGAAATACTGTAATTAAAAAGGTTTCACAATATTAAATCTTGCCACTGAACCATTATAGTAGAACACACTACAGTAGAATGGAGTAGAATACAGCTGAGTAGACAGCCTCCTAACCTCAGCCAGACACACTCTGGTGAGTTTCTTGCGGAGCACCTTGACCCTCTTCAAGGCCTTCTTGTTGTCGAGTACTGGAACGCTCATCATGGGCGTCTTGATTTTAGAGCTGGCTATCAGCAGGATCTCTCGAAGTCTGAGGTAAAGAAGGCATACGTGAAGTGTGGTTCTGCTAGTGAATTGGACTAAGTTTTGTGCGAAACGGCGACGCAAAAATGTAATGTCTGCATTTTCATTTATTGTTCCTCCCTAAGATATCTTGATTTACTCCTCAATACTTAATTGTAATACACAATTGTACTCGGTGCAAGTTGGCTTTGGATTAAATTGTCAGATAAGTTACCCAATTGTAAATAGAACCCCCCCCCCAGTTACTTTAGTTGTAAACTAAATGATCTGAGTAGCTTTCAGTGAGATAACTTTATCTTAAGAGTAGCCAATTTGTAGTTTGAATAACTATGTTGGTCTCACAGTACTATGTTTCAAGGAAAGTTGGTCTGTAAATCCACACTTTGGCCTTAATGATTAAGAAGACCTCATACTCTAGCAATGAGGAGATATAGTGGTGAAACGTGGACATTGCACCACTTACGTTTAGAATTTCTGAATATCCGCCCCCAAATGTTAATATTTCAAACTGTGCATGACAGCATGTGTGATGGTAGGGGGAGGGGTAGAGAACAACACACGCCTAGGAACAGAGGAGTAGAGAGGAGGGCCATTTAGCACTCAGGTAGGGGAGGGGCATGCGCTCTCAGTATCAAAACAAAGCCAAAATTGTTTTGGCTTCAACCCCAAGGTGAATTCCAGGCACGAAGTGTCCCTTTGATAATGACAGAGGTCATAAAGACTTTTTATTCATTATTCTGATAACATTCCTAATACAGGAACAGACAACAACCAAATGGACATGGACAATACCTGGGTATACCCAGGGTGACGTTCATCTCTCCTCTACCGGCAAAGTGGAAGGTGTTAAGGGTCATTTGAGTGGAGGGCTCTCCTATGGACTGGGCTGCCAGCAGGCCCACAGCTTCCCCGGGGTCACACAGTGAACGCTGCCACTTGTAATTTAACAGGTGCAGAAGGCTGGATGAAAGAGAAAGTGAAATTAACTATCAACTATTTTAGCATTAAATTGGTCACATTATAGCATCATGAGCACAGTGGCATAGTTTGTAAAAGGAAACGTTCATTCGAATTTGAGACAGAAAATGTTAGAAATGTCATTAGCGCGCGCACACACACACACACACACACACACACACACCTATCGGCCTCAAGGCTGCCCTGTCGACTGCTGGAGGTCTTCTGCAGGTATTCTTCTGTGATCCTGTGGAAGGTTTCAGACACGGATCCGAAGGAGATGTCAGGCCTCAGCAGGCCCACGCTGGGCTCCGGGCACCGCAGCGATTTACGGGTGTATTTCTGCCGGTGGTCCGGCTCCAGCGACCGCCAGCGCTCCATCAGCTGTAGAGAGAGGTTGAGGATATCAGAGTACGTTTGTAAGCGACATAACAGAGTTTCAGGCCAAGCCATCCAACATGATATGTGTATATTACGCTGTCACGTTGTTAACAATGATCAGCCTGCGCGAAGCGCGAGGAGCGATAGGCAGTCAGTAGGGAATGAAAGAACGTGCCACTGGAACACAGGAGTGATTGGTTGCTGAAAAATGGGCCTCTGTACGCGAATGTAGATATTTGATTCACAATCAACCGTTTCCAGCTACAATAGTCATTTACAATATTAACAACACTGTGTTTCTGATCAATTTGATGTTATTTTAAATGGACAAAATCTTTGCTTTTCTTTCAAAAACCAGGACATTTCTAAGTGACCCCAAACAGTGTGTATGTATATAGTGTATGCAAATATGTATTGTATATGTATACCTGTAGTGTAGCTGGGTCTCTGCCATTGACTAGTAAACACTGATTCACTGCTTGTTTCTGTTTGGCCAGCTTCTTCTGGGAGAAGAGTAGAAATCCTCCTAGTACAGAGATTGAACACCATTACTTACAGCTTCATTAGGCAGGATACGTTCAAATCCTCTTCTTTAAAAACAAACTAAATAAATAACACCTTCCTATGTATCTCATGTATCTCAGAATGCATGCACATGCAAGTGTTTGTGTAAGAACCACTGCTCTACATGGACCCAGTGTTGGGGCTTGGGTACCTTGGCGTGGGCACCCTGTCCCTCTCTTGGACTTCCAGCGTCGGATGGCGGCAAAGTGCTGATTGGCCGCCTGGGGGTCCAACCGCGACATCACCTCGTCCAGGGACTGAGAGTTCCTGATCACCTGAACAAGATTGTGGGTGCAGGTTTTGTAGCGTGGTTTTACCTAGCTTAATACACACACTGTGATGCAAGTCAGAGGTGAGAAGTAGAAAAACTAAAATAAAAGCTTAAGGAGTTGACTTCTGGCTGGACGGCATTCTGGCAGGCTTTGTCGGCCAAAACAGCAGAGGAACTAAAATGTTAAAAATACTACATCCATCATATTGCCTGGTAAAGATACCAGGTATTCTGACATAACATTAAATAAAAATCTAAAATCTAAAATGTGCAACTATACACTGCATAATAGAAGTTAGTCAGCCCAATAACCAAAGCCTATTTTCATTTTTTTTTAAACAATAGACATAAACAAACAAACTCAATACTGAATTATTATTTGTAACAACAATAACAGAATAACAACAGAATATAGGCCAAGAGGGAGAGTTTGGAGCTGTGCTCAGTTTCACCAAATAAACACCAACATCTTTGTGTGTGGTCCGTATTTGTCCCCAGTGGCCATGCTGGAGCACAAAATGGCTGCCACAGGACAGTGAACGGCACTCTCACTGTGGCAGCCTATGTATCCAATGGTGTCCAGTGGAGAGGAGGCAGTACATTTGACAACTGCAGTGGTTTTGTAATGGACAAAATCGTGCTATTAAATAATCAAAGTGGCGTGGCTTGGATGTGTTTTACCTCAAAGTTGTCTTCTATGAATGGAAACTGTCTTGGCTGGAGGAACTGGGTCTTTGGGATGTCCAAACCGTCTTCACCGTACAGGAACTGGACCACGGAGCCGTCGCTGTCCCTCACTGTGAGATCGTACTGAACCACCAACCCCTCTAAATGCTTTATTATGCATCTGGAGAGAGAGAGAGCAAAGAAGGGAGAAGTCAAATGAGTCCGGTGCCATGAGAAATAGAAACCCCAAGTTTAAAACAAGCAGTGCCATTTGGTTAGTTGATGGCTAAAATGTGTTGCTGATTGTTTGGGTGTTACACAGTATCATGTTAAATAATGCATCCATAGCTCTCCTGGACATTATACTCTATTTAAACATCTGTCAGAAGGCTGAAATTATGTGGTTTACCTCTGCAGATATCCGGATCTAGAGGTTTTTACAGCTGTGTCGACCAGTCCCTCCCTTCCAGCCATACAGTGGAAGAAAAATTCCTTTCAATTTAAAAAGAAATATAAAAATATAAATACAGGGGTGTGTAAACTTGATAGCTTTCTCAACAATACAATCAGTCAAAGTCAGGGGGTATGTATTATTTTAGATTTACAATGCCATTAGGTATCCCTTAGTCGGTTTACCATTAACTGCTGTATATTGACAATGTTCTAATGGTTATGCTGCTTGTTAAATTTATCAAGCCAACCGTTAAATTAGCTACTGAGCTAATTCACGGCCAGTCGACTCAATGCATTCACAATTTACCTGTGGCTTAATTCCTGTAAGGAACCTTCCAGAAACAAATCCCCCGGCAGCCAACAGAGACTCATATGGCTGGTAGCATGGCAACGATTTTCCAGAAGGCATAAGTGGTGGCCGGCGGCCCTCCAACTCAATCTGACCTAGTAGGCAGGAGATCTTTAAAAAAAAAAAAAAAAAAAAAGCTTCATTAAGAACCGAAGAGAGTGAACCATTTAATGTTTAAGCTATGTAAAGGAGAGAGGAGAGACTAAGGAACCATTGTCAACTTGAGAGATCCGGTACCTGCATCGTGTTGACAGTTGAGCCCTTGGCACCTGATTGGACCATCAGCTGGAGGTTGTTGTCAGGGAAAGATCTATGGAGACCTATTGGCATACACACCTGGCCAGAGTGTAGGGGTAGGGGAAGAGTACAAATAAATTAGTGTTACACTGAGGAAGATGTTGCTACTGGCTTTTTGCATCAAAAACAACACACTGGATATGACACAGTTCATTCAGGCGTGTCCTATTTTTCATACTCTTCAGTACTGAAAGTTTTACATCAAGCAACAGTAATAGCAGATCAGATTTAGTCATATTAAACCCCTTTCTATTGTGTTTTTGTTCATCTAAAGCAGGGGTCACCGACCAGCCGAAGTAGCTCTTCAAGTCATTAATTTACAATGGGAGAAAAATATCTTCACATGAATTTTAATGATGGGATTCTGTAAATCATCAGCAAGCCCTGGCTGCTAAAGTGGTGGACTTCACACATGTAATGACAGTAGAGGTCATTAAAGTGGTCAATTATCTCCGGTCCCATGCACATAAATTGCTACTGGACGAGCCGGAGGCTGCCTACGGTGATCTACTACGCCACTCAAACCTCTATTGGCTGAGAAGGGGAAAGGTGCTTCAGGACCTGCTGCCCGAGATCAGACATTGTTTTGACATCGGGGACCACATTCCTGTGGAATCCTGACTGATCTAATGGCACTCGTGCACTCATCTCTCAAATTATTCAGTTTTGTATCAGTATTGTTTTGAACAGATTTGACTGAGATACTTAATGTGTTAATATTTCAGGTAGGCCTTATTTCACGTTTCTCTGTTTCACGGTTATTGATTATTTGTATTAAAACCAGGGACATGCAGAGTTCCGCAGGGGATCAAATGTAAAAAGGGGCATCTATCACGGTAGAGCTAATGTTTGAGTCATTCCAATATTACAATTATTAATAATTATGTATCATTATCATCCTAGTAAACATTGTAAACAGACGGTGTGTGGTCACAATTATGATTATGAAGGCCATTTAAGACACAATGCGACAATGGCACCGCTGCTCTCTAAAACCCGTTATTTCCAATGGCTTGCACCAACACCGAGCAAAGGTGCTGTGACAAATACCCACCCGGCCGATAGGCTTGAGCTAGAGCCCTCGGAGCCCCCACCCCTCTGCACGTGCGTGATGAAAACTTTCATTCACACTGTTCCAAAGGTTAAGATGCTATTAAAAATGAAATCCTAACTTGCTTCTTTATGTCTTTCACTTTAATCACTTATCACTGAAAGCCTGATGTGTGCAGCTTTTTAAATGAAGATCATAAAATTACTGTTTCAGCATTTATTTGGGGGTAGATCTAGCCTTTCTTTGTCATCATCATAGGTAATCTTGAGATCACAGATCTCTGTCTGTCTGTCTGTCTGTCTGTCTGTGTGGAGAAAGAGAGAGATAGATATATTCCTCTCTCACAATAATAGCGGTTTGTTACCTTGTTAATCTCATTGTTGACTTGGTTGGCCACCTCTTTGAACTTCATGTCGGCCAGGTTGAAGTCTCTCTGGTCTGGGTTGAGGTGAGCGTCCTGCCAGCGGCCCTGCGCCTCAGCTTGATCCACGGCCGACGACAGGTTGAAGGCTGCTTGGAGGGCCTGGGAGAGAGCAAAACTTATTTGATGGCTTCAAAAACCACAAAGTGATATTCAACACTTAATAAAGTGTCTTTTGTTGCCTTTCTTGTGTCACCATGGGTGCTCTTGACTAATATTGCTATCGTAGTTAATCTGTTAATGGTGTAATAATCCTGACTTCTTGGCATTTTGTTATTATCATTATGAAGCTTTTTTTGGTCACATCTGTCTTTAAAACGCAGCGGGACTAACCCGGTGCTTCCACTTACCTTGACACCATTGTTCAGTGACTGTTTAATGATCTTTCTCCTCTTTCTGTTGGCTCCCGGCTTCACCAGGATGTCTTCTACACCTACACACACACACACACACACACACACACATCATAATCATCGCACCCCCCCTCTCAACCAAACAACTGCTGCTGTTTTGGTTTAAAAATTGTCCCAATTTTGTGTTTCAAACCAAAGAATTGGGGCAGAGATTTGGGTTTCTGGCGGGAACACAATCGAGGTCACCTACTTATATTTAGTGATATTTAGCCATTTAGTTGTTTGGTGGATAATATCTCACCCAGGGTGAAGCCTCTGTATAGCTGCAGGTAGGCAGTGAACAGACGGGCCAAACAGCTCAACAGCTTGCCGCTGGTTTCTCCTCCGTACAGCTCGTAGCAGCAGTGGACCAGACCGTAGGCTGAGGAGCCGTAGTGGGCTTTGTCCAAAACGCCCATTAACAGCTCGCCCTGGCGAATCAACACCTAGACAGAAGAAAGAAAGGGAATCAAAAAGTTGAGAGAACTAGAATTACCGCCCGGCAGTTGTATGGTCCAGTAAGCAGTGCACCTCCGAAATCCTTGTTTTATACTGAAACCTAATGGTGTAAATGCATCTGTGATTCGAGGTGTGTGTGTGTGTGTGTGTGTACCTGTGAGTCACACATAGTGTGAGGCTGGTATCCCGGTGCGGCTCTTGGAGGGACCTGTATCCAGGCCTTGCTGGGAATCTTCGATTTGCCACACAGGTTGAGAGGCAAGGCCTTCTGTGGGAGGATGTTGAGCAGCAGGGTAGACACCACCTACAATACAACGCAGTACACTTTCATAGACTGTAGATTTGTCAAAAAGATTAAAAAAAAAGACACTACCAGCATAGACCCGAGGCTGCATATGGCGTCAACGCGCAGGTTGCACATAGTCAGTCAGAGAATTAGTTCAGCCGCATACCTGTTTCCCTGTCCACAGCTGCTGTGGTTTGAGCAAAGCTGGCGGCAGCAGTTTTACTCTGCCCGGTCTGTCGGTCAGGCCCCTGTAGACCAACTCCTGGTACTGGTCTTGGGTGAAGAAACAGTCTCGAATGGTCATCCACGTGCCAGAGACCATGTGGTCCTGAATCAGGCCGGCTAAAGGCTTGCCGTCCTGGAGGGAGAACAGGGGAAGGGGAATGCACCAAGATAAGCGAGTGAATAGGATTGGATTACGTTTGCTGTCCAGGCAGTGTGTGTGTGTGTGTGTGTGTGTGTGTGTGTCTCACCTTTGGCACCAGGTACTGGTGGTCGGTGCTCACCAACGTGTAGGCCTCCGCCCTACCCAGCTCACTCTGTGGGAAATGAGCGTTCATCTCGTCACCGTCGAAGTCGGCATTGTACGCCTTGCAGTTTGCGTAATGGAGTCGCAGCACCTGTTAACAACAAAAGAAAGTAGCTGTTATGTAGCACACACATTTACTACTAGCCTTAAAAATAATGCTAACAAAACACACGAATGCGCTCAAGTCAACATTTAGGCGATCATCACAGATATAAAGTGATTAAAACATATCACAGCCACCATTGTGGGGTGGAAAGTTCTTCAACGGTGTTGCTAGTATGTCGACCCTCTACAACCGATTGTCCTAGATCAGTGATTGAGGTGGCCCTTGTGGGGCATCTGGGTTTGAACCAAGAGACTTATGGGCAGTGCTTACCTTTTCTCCAGGAAGTATGCGTGCACAGTGGGCCTGTATAGAGGGTCTGTGCAGAGTGGGCTGTCTGTTGAGCAACATAACATCTCCGTTCTTAATGTGACGGTTCACCTGGAGGAGGGGAGGGAAAAAGGAGGGGGTTACTAAAAGGTAACGGTACATTGCAGAGCAGAGGAGGTGTTAAGCCCGTTTAAGCGTGCTCTAATGCTAATGAGGGGTTTCTTACAATTTTCATGGACATCCTATGTGGACCGGAGCAGGGTGTCAGCAGTTGCTTGGCGACAGCCTCCCTCTGCGTCGGGTCGTTGGCTGACAGGATGGTCTTCCTGCCGTCCTCGTTGATCACCGTCAGGGCTCCGGGGTGGACGTTCGGCCCGTTGAGAACCGCCTGGCGGAGCTCCTTGACATTCCAGGGAGTCACGGGCTGAGGGTAGGTGAGCTTGGTGGCGAAGACCTACGGAGGGGGAAAACAAACAAACAGACAGAAGATGATGATCAAATATATCAGCACCATTAAAAGGGAACAACTGGCTAAGTGATGAGACTGTCACTTAGCCAGTGACGAGACTGTCACTTAGCCAGTGACAGGTGTAGACAGGTGTACCATGGGTATTCCGATCTCGTTGGTCCCGATGTACATGTCAGGGCAGATGACGGATCGCGCGGCAAAGTCTACTCGTTTACCCATCATGTGCTTCCGGAACAATCCATCCTTCTTCTCCAGGATCTGCCAGGGGAAAACAGGATGTAAAGAGTCTATAAGCTGTTATATTATATTATGTATTAAGAACAATTTATGTTTTTATGCTACACTCTAGAGTGCCGATAAACTGCATGTAGATAAACATTATTAATCCTGATGTTTTATATATATTGTATACACACACACACAGAAAAAGAGACCACTGCACATTTTTCTAAATATAATAATATAAATAATTAAACTGTGTCCATGGCTGTATATGTGTATCAGTTCTGGTGTATATTATAGCAAACCTGTTTAATTCCTGGGAACTTCTCTGTGTTCAGTTTGTCCATGTCACTGTCAAAGACAATGTTGACGTGGCTCTGAAGACGGGTCCAAACAGTGTAGAGTTTATCTGTCAACGTCTTGCCCACGATGCCGGCAAGGAAAGTCTGGTCTTGATTTTCAGACA
The DNA here is from genome assembly GCA_027575585.1 of Percopsis omiscomaycus. Classification (NCBI taxonomy): domain Eukaryota; kingdom Metazoa; phylum Chordata; class Actinopteri; order Percopsiformes; family Percopsidae; genus Percopsis; species Percopsis omiscomaycus. The sequence goes on from JAODLI010002712.1 coordinate 15,808, forward strand.
CCTAGAATGGAGGAGATATCAGACACAGATATCAGCAATGATGCAAGATGAAAATGTTTTAGCTGAAAGCATGGAAGGTACTCAGCTTTGATGCAGTAGGCCACATTGAAGCTTCAACATGGGCAATACACATACGCACTCTCACCTCGTCTTCCTCTGTCACTTTCTCCCCAGCTATGACGGCCAGCAGTTTTTGGATGTCCACACTGTCTTTCATGACGGCCTGCATGTTGACCGTCTGCCCATTGGTGAACATTTGGTCACCCAGGCGATTAACTGGACGGTATCTGAGAGACGGGGGGGGGTAGTCGTTCAGACAAAAATATATTCTGGACCCAATTCCGTATTGGAAATTGTACCTAGCTAGCATCAACACCATTGTTGCTTTGCAAAATCCCTTGTCAAAAGACTTTTTCGCCACACAAAAATCCCAGGTGTGAGTGCGTACCTGCTAGGTGGAACCACTAGCAGGTCCAGGAAGAAAAGGTTGGGATAGGAAGGTGGGCCCTGCTCCGACGGTGTTTCCAGCTCCTCAAGCCCAGAAAAGAGACACCTGAGAAAGAAACCTGGACAGGATAGAAGAGGAGAAGCAGAAAAGGCCTACGTTATTAATATGTTAATAATGGGGGGATGTTAATTTGTTAATAACGGAGGGATGTTAAGGAGACCGACGACAAAATAAAACAGTACAGATTGGTGGATTTTGTATCCACTAGTGTCTTGACTAATACAAATGGTTGCTACTTGAGATTTGAAAGGTGTTGCTAATTTCTTGACCCTGTAGAAGAAAAACAGACCAACCAAGCAGAAAAGCAATCATTTCTAGGTCCCACCTTCTTTTTCCCATAGTTTGATCAGATGCTCTCTGGCAGTGCTAGGTGTCAAGTAGCCTCTCTTACCAGCCATGTCATCTATAGAGAAAAAAAAAAGGAAGCCAACGGTTTATCTCGGTTTTGTATATGAAAGAATGTTTCTTACCAAACAATTGCTTTAACAATAAACCAAATAAGTGTGTTTCCAGCTGGCACGGTGACGTGGTTAGTTTATTGATAGTGTGAATATTTAGTCTTCGTATTTACCAGTAGTAGTGTTATCTGTCTGGCCCCTGGCAGCCATAGTGACGATTATCTTACTGTTGTGTTCCCGACGCACAACGGAACGTCCAGCTCTACAGACACACACACACACGATATTCACAATGACAACGTAAACAAAAACCTCAGGCAGACTATTCCTTCGTTATGTATACTCCTTGAGTTAGCTTATGCTACCTGCAGTTGCCACATTTCTTGGTGTTCATGTTGACTCTCCAGAAGGTGTTAATCAGACTGCTTCTCATCTCCACCAGGTGTTTAGTCTAGGAATATACAATAAAGCCAACAGTATTAACATAGCGTTTCTACAGTCTTAGACCATGACTTCAAATATAACGTTTTACTAGGAAGAAAAGGTGTCAGCATGCATCTGTGTGTATTTAAGGTTACTATGTGGGTGTACTACATATCCACATTTGTGTGTACACATACGATATATACACTGGCAAGAAAAAGTAACCGTAACCTTTGAACCGACCCAGCCGTCTGGCTATAAGGATTTAGCCCTTGTCAAAGTCGCACAGGTCTTTACGTCTCCACATTTCTCCCTCATCCAACATGTTGACTAGTAGAACCTACTGTTCGCTCTAATATATCCCAGACCTCGACATGTGCTGAGATAATCAACGTTATTCGCTTCATCTGTGAGTATACATAATTTCTGGGTCATCGGTGTATACACTTGTGTTGTGTGTGCACTGACCGGTTTGCTGCTCTTCGAACCTCCAGTTTCAGCTATGAGTTTTTCAGTGAACTCCTGTAGTTCCTGTTGGATTTCATCTCCGGTGGCCTTATTGTTCACTTCAAGGAACTAACACACACACACACACACAAAATCAGTGTTCCCTAATGTAATCCACAATGTGACACCTGAGGCAGGATAGGCTAGGATCCAAAAGGTTGTGGGTTCAATCCCCAACATGCCCCGTCTACCTGTAAGCATCATTGACAAGTTGCCTATCCCCTACTTAATACTTGGAACTGTTGGATAAAATAATTGAAACATAATTAAGGTAACTCCTGGGGCTGGCAGAGCCATACAGACTGCATTGACAGAGATGTTACATTTTAATTAGATATTTTCTTTGAGTTGCAAAATTCAATGAAGAACTCGTAGGCTAAAAAAAAAAGGCATAAAATATGGGACACAAAAGGATACATATTATTTAGAAAAATAAGGGGTGCACTGATTGACCAGCCAGTGATCGAAATTGGCTTCGATTTTCACCTTGATTGCACTGACCGGTGATCTGTCAGTCAGTCTAAATATAGCCAGTTATGTGCCAATCACATTTACACAGATGCGACATTGCGACATTCATGCGCCATTCTGACTTCAGGTTCACACACCCTGTAATTGACTTCTCTTCTAGCTCAGTAGGCTAGAACTGTAGCTAGTTGTCATGGTAGCCTGCCCTGACTGAAACATGTCTGCAGTGTGGAAATTCTTCACAGTGTTAGAGGAAGATGTTAAAAGTTTGCAAGACATGTAAAGAACAAGTATATACACTCAGGTAAAAATGGTATATATTGGACATTAGACATTTCAGCGTCAATACGTTTTAAATACAACATGAGAGCAAAACTGTTGGCATAATATATTTCATCTCACTGAAAAGAGTAAGCTACATTGCTTATTTTTAATCAATCCATCCTGTTAAACGGACGCTGCCTTGTAAAAGTGTAAAAAGGTGATGAACGCGAGCACTGGCAGTGCTTAATGAGTACATTTAAAACAAAATATATCTGCATCTAAACAACCTAGAGCCATCAAAGAAATTGTGGAAGCTTTATCTAAATCAGCTAGCGACGGAACCAGCTGGTCAGGCGTTTGAAAATACGGCAACCGGAATCGGCCAAGAAAAACACAATCGGTGCATCCCTAAAATAACGCATTACATGTATCAGTTTAGCATTCTGATAATCGCCACTGGCTCATAGCCCACATAAATGTGGCATATTCTAATCCTACGGGTTAGGGACATAGCGCACCAACCAAACCAACCTTGTTCAGGGTGTGCTCGACTTCGTAGACTCCCTGCAGAAGTCCGTGGTCCAGGAGCTTCAGCTGGTTCAGCAGCAGGTGAATGATGGCCCGTGAACACGTCAGCGTGTGACACACCAGACACGAGCCACGCACCAGCAGATAGAGTTTCTGGCGTCGGGGAAGTGGAGAACCAGAGGAGGATGGGGATGGGACAGAGAAGGGAGAGGAGGGGTTGAGAAGGAAAGCAGAAGAAAGATGGTTTAGGGAAGGATGAGAGGACAAAAGATAAGTTAGTTGGTGGTTTTATCTAATGTTCTATGAGTATTAAAAGGGCCACTGTATATTCATTGGCCTGAGAGGGCAGAGCAGGGTTTAAACGGATCACTGTAACACAGTGCTGGGCGTGTGTGGGTGTGTGAGCATTTGCTCAGTCCAGTTGTGTGCCTCTGATTTGTACCTAACATAACGGTGGTGCAGCTTTTACTAAAAGTAGTTACGCTCAATCAAGGGCTTGCATGGTGATTGGAAAAACAGTAATTCTGCTCAGCTATTATCCATGTATACCTATGCAAATATTATTCCGAAAACAGAAGGTTTATAAAGTTATGTAATGATACTAGATCTTAGACTATATATATGTTTTAATAATCGACTAATTGCGTCTTCTTACATCAAAGAACAGTGGGTTGTATACTGGCAGGGGTAACTCTAAGTGGCCCAGGTGACCAGGACAATTGTTGAAGTCCTGACAGCAGGTCGAACACACCTGGATTACAAAAAGTAGAAAAAATTAGTATTATACTCCCCTACATGCAATGACCCAAAGACAGTTTTTAAACTAAAATGTTATTATAATGCTGGTTTCAACCCCAAGGATAATTCAAGGCACAAACCTTTAACTGATGCTACTGCATGCATGGAGAAAAACACCCCCCGATAAATCCTGATAGGTCCTTGACAGTTTCAAAATGTGCCAACTCACAAATTATCTATGTTTAGGCTATGGTGAATCATGCCGAGACTTAAATACATGGAATTACAGCCCAACCGATACCAATGTCAATATTCAGGGAGAAAAACATTTTGATAATGATGTATCTGCCACAGATACTATTTAATTGTATTATAATATATAAACATGATATCCTTCCTATTCTCTAGCTGCAAGATGCCCGATACAGCTTTCCCATTATTACTGACGTCAACATATACGCTAATGTTAATACATCTGTCCTATATGTAAGTGTCAGGCTGGTGGAGATTCACCTCTTTGTTGTCTGGTGGACCAAGAGCCAGGTCATACAAACCATTAGCAGCAACATTCCCAATGCTGTCAAGGAACATGAAGTTTGTGATCTGCTTCACACTCAACTTCCTAGATAGGACACAAAGACAAAAAAGTGAAACGTAGGGGGGTACAAAAGTGGTTGTATTTACCCACTGTTTTTCCACCCAAAAAAATGAAACAAATCACAAATAAAATCCCTTTAATGCAAAGATAATGGCAATGTTCCATCTTTTTGTTGCAATAAGTGAAATGTGTTATTATAACACATTTGACTATAAAACTATTGACAACAAAACAGGGGTCCTTGTTTATCAACAGCTACCTCAATAGAGAGAGATAGAGAGAGATAGAGAGAGGGTAGAAACTATGTCTACGGTTAAGGGAGGGAACTGAAGGTTTATTTCAATGACAGCTATTGGGCTATTGGACAATGGACATGCAATGTTCTTACACCATTCCCAGGTTCTTGGCATTTGAAGGACAGATCAAGCCAACAAAGAAATTAAATTTGTTTACAGAATTATCAATTAGGAAACCTGAATAGAAAATAACGTAATGTTTCTCAAGAAGATTCATGACCAGAAGATTAGGATAAACGTTTGAAAAACCCCTGTTCCAGTACACGAAGGAACAAGAAATAGACATGCCCCCATTAAACTGTACCACAAGTTCAAGTAGATCCTTTTCAATTTGTAATAAAAACGGCGACCATAATGTTTACATTATGAGAATTGCTGTTGTTTTGAACCCTCGTTTAGCACTGTGCTAACCAGCTAAACCTCACCTTATTTCCTCGGGAGTGTACATGCCAAATGACATGCTTTCCAGTCGCCTCCATGGCAATTCCTTTCCGAAGAGCATGTTTGAGAAATGTCCTAATTATCCTGCATTCATCTAGTAATGCATTTCAGTCATGATAAACCACATGTATGCGAAGTTACATTAACGTTACTTCTCTTCCAATCAACACGTGCAAGCTTCCCGACCGAACCACTACACTCAAATCAAGGGGAAAGACAACAGACATTACACACATACATAATACACACATAACACACTTATTTCATATATTCTTTATAAATACATACATAAAATGTATGGCTTTACTTATAGGACTTCGTTAAATTTTGTTTTCGTCCACATGTCTAAGTGGACTTAGTATCTTCCTCCCAGCAACCTTTGGGTTTGTTTCCAACATGGCGGCACCCGTAAGGCATGCAGGGCATTACATCCAGAAAAACAGCCGTTTTCTGCAAAATAACATTGAACAGTTGTGGTGGCACAGGTATGGGTTGGTTGGGGTTGTATTTACTAATGAGAATGTATTGTATGTTTCCATCAATTGTGTCTTCATTATTTAGTTTGGTCGTGAGAAGACCGAATAGTTGCAGCTAGCATCATCTGAAGAGGTCATGAATTTTTTTTTACTGTAAATCTAAGACTAGGAAAATCGGAAGAATTTAATGGTGTAGCTTTCAAATGTTGGTTTTGATTGTGTGCGTGGTTTGTTGTCTGAGATATCACATTCCGATAATGGACAGAATTCTGTTGGGTTGACTTTTATAAAATACTGCACATAACAGAGTGAAGATTGTTATGAATTTTCAGAATTACCTTGTTGTATAAACAGTACACAACAGTGTAGAACAGAGTAAAGCGACACCATCAATGAGTCATTACAAGGTAGTAATGTCATACTCGGACAGACTTGAACGGGCACGCATTTTCTATGACACAAAGCCTAATTTGCACGTATCCTGTTGCTTTCAGGAATATTAGCTGCAGTACATCACGGCGCCAACAAGCTGCTCCAATTAAAAACGGTAAGGAGGAGGATTTATTCATAACTAAAGGTTACAGCCTCAACATTATCTAAGGCACGATGCTACTCGGATAAAAACAAAATGAACACGTTTTCTACGCTCTTACAGAGTCTGCACAGGCTATTGTCATTCCCAGGAAGAAATCATGGTATGCATTAATATTTATTATCCTCTTGGAATAGTTGATGTTTCTGTTGCTTAATAAAGTCAACAACATACTGGCATGGTATTCACTGAAACCATGCACAGAGGAAACTAAGGACAATCTTATTTCCATGCTTTTCATTTGATTTATAATAGTTTTATTATAATAATATTTATAAATGAAATTAAAAGCATGAAAATAAGATGTCAGCCACAGCCACACTAGGTTGTCACTAGATTTGCGTTAAAAAAAGTGAACCGTCAACAATCGATCGCTTTCACATTTGTTGGCACAGAACAAATAGCCGTAACTTAACTTTTGTTCATTCAGCTGCCAATTAAATATTATTATTGATATATTATGATTATAGGATCAAAACATTTGCAGCTATGGCTAACAATCCACTTACATTCACCTGCAAGATTGTAGCACAGATAGCCTCCTGACTGCACTCTGACTATCTCTACTTAATCCAACAGGAGCAAAGAAGCTGTGCTGGAGGCGTTGGCTTCAACCACCAACCGGGTAAGAGTGCGGTTCGCACTTCCGCACCGCTCCGCCTGTACGTATGTGCTTGTTCACTCATCTGTGTCCCTATGAATGACGCTGGCGTGTGCTCCTCTCCAGGACCCTACAGCCTATCCCTACCAGTTCCAGGACGACCCCTACCTCGCTCCTAGGACCTCCTCTGAGTTTGTACGCAACACGTGCTGACGCTATATTTCTCTTTTCTGTGTTTGTATCCGTCAGTATAAACACCTTACCTATGTTTCTGTCCCTCTGTGCTCTGCAGAAGCTGTACTCATTGTCTCAAGAGTCAGGCAGAGCAGCTGCCAAATACTTTGTCGACAACAACCCAAAGTTCTTCACCAAAGACTTTGCTGAACCACATATACCAGTAAGGGCGAGACACACCAAGCACAAATAGAAAGTCATGCGTCCCAGTCAGATCGGGGGGTTATAGGTTACAGTTTATGGTTAGAGGATATCTAAGCCATGGATTTCCTTATTTACCCATGAGGAGTAGAGATGTCAAAATCCAGGACGTCGTTATGTAAAACTTAAGTATGCTACTAAAGCATTTCCATTTTCACCTGTACTAACTTCTTTGCATGTGTGTGCTCTTTCAGTGTCTGATGCCAGATAGTGTGTCGCTGCAACTGGAGGAGGTGAGCGAGGAGGCTCTGAAAGAGAGAATCAATTTACAGAAGGTTTCAGCCGCCGTTGATATGTATGATCAACTTCTTCAAGCTGGTAAAGTCCTCTCTCTCTCTCTCTCACTCACTCACTCACTCACTCACTCTGATATTGACAGTGTATTATTCACCCAAATCCCAGGCACAACTGTCTCCAAGGAAACCACTTATGATTTGCTGGACCTAATCTGTCTCTATGGCGACAGAGATCCTCTCCAGGAGGCGGGGCCAGAGACGGACGACACGGTCAGGCATCCCATAAACTATTATAGTCCATTATTTTAATTTAAAGACTGATTTAAGACTCTTTGTGTGGCTTGTGTGCACGCTTACCTTTTTGTCTTTGTCAAGATGTGTTTTTGTGTGTGTGTGTGTGTGTGTGTTTCCAAAAGGTACCAGGAGTGGATGTGAGGAGGAAAAAAGGCAGGGTGCGTCGGGCGTCGGACCTCCTGAAGTCTGTGTGGCGAGAGAACAACAACGCAGAGAGGATCTTCAGCCTGCTGCCTGACAGAGATGCACGCTGTTACTGTGCTCTGATCCGAGGCATGGTGAAGGTAAGATTAGGGATTCCCTCAGCTGGAAGATCAAATGCACCCGTCTGAACTTCACAAACCACAATCGAAGGGCTTTTACCTTTTTGACATTTGTTACATAGAAATATTGCTATTTGTAATAGAACAGTTTACAAAAGTAATGGCTTGCTTAACTCTCAAACTTCTGCTTCCCAACTCTTTACTGTATAGCTCCCTACTAAGTCTACATGGACAAATTCATCTGGTTGCTGTAATGAACAACATTTTTATTGGTTGATTTTTATTGTTGTTTTTATTTTTCCTCTCGAACAGTGTGTGGACTTGAGTTAAGGAAGCGTTACAGTCCAGGCTTTATCCTTGCACTCTCATGCACACATCACAATAGTCCAATCACTGTGATTTGATTTCTATGAGGGGTGGAAGTTATACAAATGATTTTATTTAAAATGGGGTTGATAAATTGTGAATTAAACATTTTGTTGATAAATGTGCATTTGTTATGAATATATAAATTGTAATTTTCACCTAATTTGATCAGATCAAAGGTCGCTTTATTAAATTGGTATTAGTTTGATTAATTATGAGCTTGACTTTTTCATTCAACGCATTTATAATTTGCGTTAAAGCTGTTTGGCTGAAGGGTCAAAGTTACAAAATTTCCTTGATTAATATACAGGTGATAAAAAGACCTGTGAATTGAGAAGGAAGGTGGTTTATAATGTGGACTCATTTATCACAACATTTGTAAAAAAAAAATTAACTGGCGCTCAATCCATTGTTCCTCTCCATTCGTAATGTCTACTTTTAATGAAAGGCTGGCCCTCACCTACAAGCAGGTTAACATTTGCGAATGCAGAAAAAGTCCATGAGTTCATAAGAGAGAAGCGTGCTTCATGTGTAAATTTAGTTCAAAATACCACGACATTGCATGAAGTGATACAATACCACGTCGACTGGCTCCAGGTATTCATTGAAAATGCTATCGCTCGCAAGCGGCATTGAGATGGATCACAAGGTTAGGGATATTATGGAGGGAAACGCCAATCATGCTGGCCCTGACCCGACTCTGCTGTACTTCGTGCCCCATTGATCGCAGGTGGCCCATCATCTTCTTGTACCCCGTGTTAGGCGACTGGGCAAGAATGCTGGTTAAGCGCCACATTCATTATATTGGAATACACATTACGGCTGTCCAGCCTCATTTAGTTTGTTCCCGTTTCCTGACTGTGTGAGGGTGGATCCCAAGCTATGGGCAATTGCCACCTAGTATACACTACACGACACGCACCATTCCAGGTAATCTGGTCAGGTCCGCTGGGATGCTAAATCAGGCATAGGCTTATTTCCCAAGCAGGGCAAGTTTAGTTGAGCGGCCTCACTAGCCTGTTTATTTTTTGTAACTTTTACCCGTCAGCCAAACAGCTTTGACGCAAATGATAAATGCTGCATTGAATGAAAAAATGATTTAATTCAACATTTTTCACGACATGACAATTTATCAGCCACATTTTAATCATATATTTTTTTATAACCTCCACCCCTCATAGATTTCCATGTGCATGCATTGATCACCCATTATCTGTTCTCATCAATCTACAATTACTGTACTTTGTTTCTGTCAGCATGGAGCCTATGTGAAAGCCTTCAACGCGTACACAGATATGGCAAACAACAGACTAACTGGTGAGTAGTAAGAAAACTCGAAACGCATTGGTTTTTAGAACTAATTGTTTTACAAAACAAAATATTTCCAATATTATTTTTGGGGGGAGGGGTTTGTTCATCAGCCCCTATTCTAAAACGAACCTGTTAGCATTATGCTTGTCATTGAAAGATGTGCACACTACTAGCTGTTAGCTACTGTAACATCTCTCCCTATCTCTCCAGCTGACGTTCATACCTTCAGTGCTCTCATCTCAGCCGCTCCAGAGCTCAGAGAAAAGTACAATGAAAGATGGGACCTCCTCGCTGTAAGGCTTATTGTCGAGTTTACTCATGACCATCACAAATTGTCAGACTTGGACAAAACTGAAAATGTGCTTAACTTGTTGTGCTGTTATCAGTTATAATATTAGTATGCGTGAAGTACTCTTGACTACCACTGGGAGGCTGAAGTTAATCGCAGCACACTCTGTGGCAACTTGATCAGTAGCCTGAGGCTATGATGTATCTCTGCTTAGCTAGCTATCAACATTTCACAAGAACTAATTACCACTCTTAACGTGTTTTAACCATGTTTTTTTTATACCTGAAGTGGAAAGTCCCAGTTTAGCTTGACAAAAGGGCATTTAAAACATTTCTATCCACTGCAAAACACTAAATATAATTACTATTTGTTTGTCCCTCTGTTTCTGTGTGTAGGAGCTGTTAAACCAAATGAGCCATCAGAAGGTTCAGCCCAACCTTTTGACATTTAACAGCCTTCTGAAAGCGCTGAGACATTGTGGTTCACTAGCAAAAACCCAGGCACTACACACCCTGAGCGAGATGAAATTTCTGGGGATAGGTCAGTATATAGATGCACGTTGGACTGCTGGACTGAAACAAACGCCGTGACAGACGCTTATACGAGTCAGACACACACACTGTTGTCTATTTTTCATACTGTATGTGTTTCTACTTTAAACATTGTATAGTTTTAAGATTTTGCCATTCAATAGTCTGATGACAACTTGGATAGCAACATGTGATTTATGAATATGAGGTTTGGATGGAAAAATACAATGCAGGTACGGTGTTAGTGTGTCATCTGTTTTCCCTGTCTACCTCTCTGTTATTATAATGTCTGTCTGGTTGTCTGCCTGTGTGTCTTTACAGCCCCTAGCTTGGCCACTTTTGACCATCTCCTGGGAATCTTCTATAAAGGAGGTAAACACAAGACCACAGTCATTAGAGTTACTTGAACACTGTCTTCTGTGTGTGTGTGTGTGTGTATATGTTTTTAATGGCCCTGCTTTCTTCTTCCCTTCCTCAGCTACCCAGAGCCAAACTGACATTTTACAGGAAGTGATGTCAGAGCTGGCAGAAACCAGCTTCACCTGCCAAGATCCTGATGATGGTAATGTATATATTTTTGCATGTGTTCCACGTGCAAATGGAAGACATTAGACATATTAGGCAGACTCAAGTCTGTCCAATATGAAGATGGGAGGGGGGTAACCAGTGGGAGGGGGGTTTCTGAAGGAGAGCAGAACTGAGACAAACTGGTCATGTGACATTTACACAATCTGCTTTCTATTTGTACATCCCGTATGTTATACAATAGAATCAGCAAAAAAGTACAAACACAATAACTGGTGGATAGAAATGTAACTTTAAATATGTATTGTGTATGCATGAACAATTTGTTTGTTTTTGTTGTGTTGTGTGTTTTGAGGCTGTGTTGTTAATTCCATGATCTATTTTTGTTTCTCCAGTCTTATTCTTCTCCAACGCCATGAGAGTAGTAAGTCCTTTTGTGTCTCAATTAACATTATTTGCAACTTTCTGTCTGTGCATTTTCTACTTAACAGAACAGTTTGCCAGACCTTAGCCAATCTCACTGTTTCGTCTTTCTTTCCAAAAACAGTGTCTAGACACTAAAGACATGGAACAGGGCTACAAAGTCCATAGTCTCGTGGGTGTTGGGGAGAACTGGAGGCTTCTGGGAGATTCCTACCAACAGAGTGTTTACTAGTAAGTAAAATTCGCTCCACATTGGACAAACTTTTCCATTACAACGACCTGCCTCAAATCAACAGGCAGTCGGTTATCAGATAATATATAAATCCATTCTTCTGAAGGTACACCCCCCCCCCCCCCCAACACATGGTTGATGTTTGAAACACAGCTGTCCACAAAAGTGGGGGTGGGGAGGAGTAGAGAGGCGTGCAAGCCACTGCATGTTAGGTTTCAAACAGTGCCACTTTTCAGTCTCAAGGTCATTGTGAACTATTTCCATGAACCTTTAGTGGACCAATGGGGAGTGGTTATTTATCAAATGCACCAACAGAGCAGCAACAATGAATGATAATGAAATGCCTCGTCACAGTGCACACTTGTAACCCTGGTAACCATGCAGAATACATTATAATGCGTCCAATATATTCCTTTCCATCCTTTTCCTGTGTCCAGCGGTCGTTTCTTCAACCTGTTGTGTATGATGGAGCACATTGACGTGGTGCTGAAGTGGTACAGAGAGCTCATCCCCTCGGTCAGTGTAACACCGCGCCTCTGTCTTGTACAAGCCCCTGTTCAACCATGGTGTATTGAGGAATATACCTACTGTGGCTTTTGATGATGTGATTCTCTGTCAATACTAGTTTTACTATTCTTGTTCAGTGAACACTGTGATGTGTGTGTGTGTGTGTGTAGTTGTACTTCCCCAACCCTCAGGGAATGAGGGACCTGCTACAGGCTCTGGACACAGACAGTCGCCTGGATCTACTGCCCTCCATATGGAAAGGTGAGGTCACTGTTGTTGGCAGCTAAGTGAATCTGGTCTTGGCCAGTGTTGTATGTTGTACATAAATGTATGTTGGAGGGTGTAGCGTAAAGACTACTGTCCACATAATTCTTAGACGGTTTACTTGTGCTCCTCGCGGCTTTATTCCATCAGGTGAAATACTCCACACGGTCGGGTAGCAAATAGCACATACACAGGACACTGCCTGTCATAGAAATGGACAATGGGAGAATTTGTTTGTTCCCGTTTCCTGTCTTTGAAAAATAGTTTGTGATTGTTTATGTTTATTGTTTTTTGCTATTATGTTTTTAATATATGCCATATTTGATTACCGGTATGATTTTAATAAAACTGGTTTATGGCTTGTTATGGTCAGGACATTAACAACAAGCATATCGCAGCTTTAAATCCTGCCTGTCAGATTTTTCTTTCTCTTTGTATTCTACCTACATCTCTCCGGTTCCCAGGATCCTGATCATTAGCATTGTATGCATTGTACAGAGTGGTTCAACGTCTCTCAATCTAATGCTTTCCAGACATCCGTTCGTTGGGTCACGATAATAAGTCTGATCTGGTGGAGGAGCTGCTGGCTCTAATGGCCAGAGAGAAACACAGTCCTGAGGTTTGTAGGCCTGCCCACTGCCAAAGACCCTTTTATACCAAACAGTATCTAAAGCTGCAATACAAAACATTTTAGCTTGTCCCTATTTAACATATCCTTAAGTGTGGACTACAAAAACAGCAGCGTGTTGCAGTTTGGCACATGTGCCGCTACATACTATTTCCCTGTGTCCCACCAGGTCCAGGAGTCTTTTGCGGTGTGTGCCCTGGATGTGAAAGGTGTGTTTGAGGGAGACAAAGGGAGGCTCAGCCTGGAGTGGAGCACCTCCTCTCTGTCCCACATCACATCCCTCCTCCTGCGAGCCAGCAGGAGCCAACAGGCCTGGTGAGGGAGAAATCCCCACGCTTGTTTTTGTATTAATACAGGGTATTGTCCGTCAGTCCAGGCTAGACGATCGGCTTAAGGTGCGTCCGTCTCTGCTAATGCCCACTTGCTAACTCTTTTATTCTCTCTACAGGGAAATGCTGCAGCTCTTCAGAACAAAGAACAGAGTTCCCTCGTAAGTCTCTCAAATATCTACAGTTATCTGTTTTGGTTTGAGTTATTTTGTACATCATAGTTGATGTAGTTTCAACCAAAGTTCACTACATAAAAAAAAAATAATAATAATTTAATTTAAAAAATGATTATTTTTTTTAAATGTCAAAGGGGTTTGAATAAACTTTTGATTTTTACATCTGGCCCGGGATGGGTTGTGTGTTTTGACATCCTGAATGATTTGGTTTAAAGCTGAAGAATTTTAACTGTCCCGTTATTTTATTCATCAGTGATGCGCTGTTGGAGAACTTCCTGTCGCTATGTGTTAGGACCGGTGCCCCCCAGAGGGCAGTGGAGCTGGTGCAGTTGTCTGCAGCTTTCTGTCTGCCTGCAACACCAAAGCTGGCTGGGCGAGTGCTGGCCGAGTTTGACCTGAATGAGGAACAGAGGTGAGGAGGTCATTATTATGGTAATAATTAATCAAATCTGATTGCAGGTGTGCAAGTTGGACAACGTGAGACAAAATATGGTTTGTAAAATGACCTGTAATAACTGTCAAAATCTGGGATTTATATCAGTTTATTATATTTTGCATTGCCAATGATTTGAATATTGTACCAACTAATGTTCGTATATATTTTGAAGTCTTCTTTTTATTCATCTGACACTGGAATCATATTTGTTGAATTTAATCCAGGGCCATAATATCTGAGCTGGACTCAGCCTGGGAGCCCACAGACTGACTGGCAGAACATTCTGGATCTTGATGGACTTACCACAAGACCAGACACTCTACAAATACTTTTGTGGGTCAAAATCCCATTGAATCCCAACAGCTACTCGCTCAAGTAAAAAAAAAAGCAGAAATGTATATATAATTCTACACGGTGGGTTCTTCACACAATATAAGCATGGAACCCACTATGCGTGAATTTACACACATACTTGAAAACTAAAGACATTCTTTAATATACTGTTATACATGTACAGTATAATCGAATGTAAGACCTGGTTTTCAATGGGAAGTGTATCTTAACAGACCCACAGAGAAGAATTTATTTGTTTCTGTATCTGTGTGAAATAAATATTCTGTAAAGATTTGTGTTTAATGTGTCACACTTTCATAGTCTTTATATTCTTTAAGACAGTATTATGAAGTGTCATTGAAATACATTCATATGGCCATATATATTAAAGTTAATGATTTACCTACCCTGGACA
>JAODLI010002713.1:0-10348 GCA_027575585.1 Percopsis omiscomaycus
TTTATCTTGTAGAGAAATATGCAAAAAATCCACCTGTTTGTGAATTAAATGAAATGTTGACGATTTTTTGGGCTATACATTTGGAGAGGATTTAAAAATAATTCATAACTGAATCAAGATTTCCTTATGTATTTTACACCATTTTATAGAACTGGTCCTTCTGATTACAATGGTATGTATATCTCATTGATTGTATGTAATATACTCAATATATAGGTTTTTTTGTGTGAGATGGTCATCCAGCACCAGAAAATAGAATTTTCCACACGGGCAGGAAAGGGTTACGGCTGTTTTGGTTCAATGTATGTAATACAGCAGAGCACAGAGCGAGCATTAAACTGCTAAATAAATAAACTTATTAATATTTTAAAGTATATTAATTACATTTTATTATCTTATTTAGGGGTATTTCAACATTTATTTAAATACTGAACACAAACTGAGAAAATCAGGAATTGCAGAGTAACTCACAATACAATGCTATCACTTTTTGCTCATTGATCTACATTAATTATATGGGTTAAGGGGGGGGACTGGATTACTGGTAGTGTATTATAGTATGTCTAGTAGGATACTCGTGTCAGAATACCACAGGCATATCAATGAGCCAGTTAGATGGATGGCTATCTATACATATTCCTCACAGAAACCGCAATCATAATGCCACGGCAGACCAGATACACTGGTCCGCCGTGGCATAAGAAAACACTGGCTTACCTGCAGCTTCTATGGCTTCAGAAGGTGGAGTCTTGTCACAACGCGACATTTAGAATCTTCAACCATAATCCCACAGAAATGTGTGGAAAGACTAAATAAATAATAATCTAGTGATAAATAATAAATAATATCTTGTTCAGGAGCGGGCTGAGTGGCAGAAACTCGAGCAGTGTTTCAGGATGACAGACTTGGATCACCGGATCACTTGGCTGCTGGGCTCTGTGTAAAAAGGCCTCTGTGTAAAAACGCAGAATGTTTGAACACCTGAATTTCCCCTCTCAGATTAATAATATTTTTCTTCTCTTTTATTACACTTTTAGAATGGAGCGGATGTCCGAGGAGACACTGCGCCTTAATCTGCTAAAGCGGGGTCTGGAGACCCCTGATGAGCGCGACGAAGCCCTGGCCAAGCGTCTCAAAATGGAGGGCCACGAAGCCATGGAGCGGCTCAAGATGCTGGCACTTCTGAAGCGCAAAGACCTAGCTGACTTTGCGGCTCTAGATGGGTCTGCTGGAGCAGCCATTGTGACGGCTGCTGCCCTTGGAGACAGCAAAGGCCCTGGTGTTAGCAGCCACCACCACCACCAGAGTCTAATATGCCCAACCTCAGCCTATGAGGAAAAGATGAATGGAAGCTTGAGGCTTGGGGCTCATAGTGTGCATAGTGGACCCAGCAAAAATGGGAAGGAAAACATGCTGGATGAGCCGGTGGATATGAGTGCAGGCAGAAGATGGTATATGTTCCTTTTTGGTGGAAAGGATTTTAGTTTGGATTTAATAATCATTAGTGTGAAGGATGAATATTCACTCACTCATCACTCTCACTCACTCTGAATCATTATTGTATTAGCTCAGTCAGTCATAAATTGCAGAGAATCAGAACAAAGATGGGCTCTCGTGTTAGTAACTGTCAAAGCACTGTCAGAGACTCATGGGAAGTGTAGTTGTTAAATGGCATTTAATTTTTATTTTCTGAATTAAAAAACACTGGCTTACCTGTGGCTACTATGGCTTCACATGGCGGATTCTTGTCACAACGCAACATTTAGAATCTTTAAACAATTCTTCATAAGTTCTGATAGTAAGTTAATTAAAATCACCTTAATATTGGCGTAGGAAAACAATCGTCGTTCATCCCTTCAATTGTCAATATATGATTAGATCGCTATATATCATGATTTAACAATTCTATGTAAAATCAGACATTCAGCACCCCCATATAGCTGGAATGGAATATTCTTATTTCATAACCACATTTGCAACTATTCAACTCTAAGATTGGCGGTCGAATCAGGCTCCTTTGATGGAATCGTTGAATAGTCAGTCCTCAATTAAGTCCTTATAATGTCAAAATAATGAGTTAATGGTATAAGAGCTTATCCTAACAATAAGCAGGAAAGAGTAGTTTTTTCTTTTTTAAGAAATCTGTAGCTCATCAATTGTGTATTTGCATATAGCCTATTATAGTGTACCACCATTTAACTAGGGGTGTAACAGTTCTGAAACTGAGACAGAAACCGTGATATAAACGTCTACCATCTCAAAAGTGGATTGTAGGGGAGAAATTTGCTCTTAGCTTACTGCAAGGTGGGGCGCAGAGCATGGTGCAGACGCTTGGTTATGGTAAATAAATACGTAATTTCATACATAACTGTCAAATGTATAAACTGTTCACAAATGTAGAGTGTGCACGAGCTCTGGTGTCAGTTGTCAGGAAAGAAAACGCGTCTCACAACTTGCTACTTACAAGCTAACATTAGCTTGTCGCCTCAGAATTTCGGCAAGTGTTGTTTTAACCCTAGTGGCAACAGAATCCAAAATCTGAGTGGGTTAAGCCTATTTCAGGTAATGACCGTGAGGCCTAAAGCTGTTTGTGCTGAAAATCCTAAACTGGGGACCATGGGACTTACAGCTTTGGACTCCCATATGAAGAGTGCCAGCACCGCAGCTACTGCTAGCAATAGGCCTACTGAAGAAATTGCATAGTCTGTAGTGCAGCCTGCAAGCTCATTGTCACTCTAAGTCAACGAATGACAAAAAATGCGCAATATTCAAAACAGTTTCTCTGAGATCGTGGC
Source organism: Percopsis omiscomaycus (assembly GCA_027575585.1). NCBI lineage: Eukaryota > Metazoa > Chordata > Actinopteri > Percopsiformes > Percopsidae > Percopsis > Percopsis omiscomaycus. The sequence continues at coordinate 2,796 of JAODLI010002713.1, forward strand.
TATGAATGGGAGTATTAAATTAAATTAAAACTAAAAGCATAAGCGATTGTGAATCAATATCACCTGTTTTGGTGCAAATGAAAGTGACAAGAGGTACACTGGAGAGGCAACAGCAGGACAACTCTCAAAAAGGAAATATTTTTGCAGGTGGTGGCCACAGATAATAATTCCTGGCTGCTTTTTCTCTAGTTTTGCTAGTGTCTTTGTCACTACTGGTAGCATGAGGCAGCCCATTCAGGTTGCACAGGCAGTCCAGCTCCATCAGGATGGCACGTCCATACTTTTCCTGACAGGATTGTGGCATACTTTTAACATTGTTGAAGCCTTTAAAACCTAAAGGTTATCAATATTACCCTGGCTAAACCAGGTGGTTTTATATCCCTTTAACATATTTATGATTGGCCTTTGAATGTTTGACAAGGTTGGGGAACGTACTGAATTTCTTTTGATTTAATATTATCTAACCTGGTTTTGGTTCCCCCTCAGTGATGTGGACTGTGAGCACCGTTCTCCATCTCCTGATGTGATCGTTCTGTCAGACAACGAGGCGTCAAGTCCAAGAAGTACACCTCACCCTGAGAATAGGTTGCACCATGCTAACTTGGAGTTGTTCAAGGTAGAAGAAGAAAGAATTATTCTCCCCATTAATAACTGAAATGTCAGGATGTATTGGTTTTACTGTGGTGCTGGTCATCTCAGGAATATTCTGTTTTTTTATCATTTTTGTTGAGGAAAAATCACGTTTTTGGAGCTTTTTCTCTGCTTTTCAGATTGCAGCCGATTTTACCCACCCCGCCCCAGTTGCACAAAGGACAGCAATCTTTGATTTTTTTGCCACCTTTTTGCTCATGAATTGCTCATAGAATCGCTATTAATCACAACAGGCAACGTTGCCCCATTTCTCTCCTTCCATGCTACACCTATGCTTTACAGAGCGCTAGTGCCCACAGGTGCTAAATGCTCCATCTCTTCTCCCTGTACTGCTGACCGCAATTCTGCATTCTGGCATAATGGCCGCATTGGTCATTATGCATTAGCAGGGCCATCCATTCTCAGGTTCACACAAACATTGGGGAAAGTTTGAAGAATTACATCGCCTGTTTTGCTAGGGAAGAACATAATGTAATTATTTCCAAAAAATATGTCAATTATCATTTACCTACAAAAGGAGCAATATTGTAGGGGTCAATTTAACCGATTCGGTTCTAGTGTTAAGGTATTGTGTGTGTGTGTCCAGGGAAAGACGGGTGAAGAAAGGCAGCAGATGATCAAGGCGTTGAGGGAGGAGCTACGTCTGCAAGAGGCACGTCTGGTCCTACTGAAAAAGCTTCGGCAGAGCCAGATGCAAAAGGAGAATGTTGTGCAGAAGGTTAGCAGAACCTCTTAAAGTGTGTGTGTGAAAGACGGAGAGAATATGTTGTTCCGGTTGCCTCATCCCTTGTAACATGTTTATTTTATTATGCGAACACATTTAATTTTAACACGTTATAGCAAAAGGTTAGTGAACAGTTCTTCATTTCACAATCTATTTTAATGGTAATCTCAATGCAGCAGTGGCACTTTAACACTTTTATGCAAAGCAACTTGCTATTTCAACTTGCTCAAAGATGCTTACAGATAGGCCAACTCTATATTATCCTTAGACAATTTAGATAATAGTCTAGTGGTCTATTATCCTTAGATAATGGTCTAGTCCATATTATCCTATTGTGTATATGTAGCTTTATTCCCATCAAAATTGGATGAAGGATGATAGTTTTGTTTCTTTAAGATATCATTTTGTTTTCATTGGTCCAGGTGCCAGTGGTTCAAAACACTGCCTCGTCTGTACAACCGCCTCCCCACAGCTCACAGGGAATGGGCAAACTCCCAGTCCGCCCTGGGCTTCACACGCCAGAGCCCCAAAATCTACGCATTGCACAGGTGTGTTTTATATGTAGTCTAATGTACGTATATGAAGTTTTAAGACTATTAAACCTGTTTTCTATATTACTGATACGATTTTGGCTTGTCAGTAGCGAATCTTTGTCAAGCTTCCCTTTTATAAGACAAGCAAAACCAAGCAAGAGCTCACCCAGCAATCACATCTATTAAAATGTTTTAAGGTAATCTACATCCATATAATATACATATGGCATATAATAGGTGAAGTGAATAACACTGATAATACCGTACTCATGAAAGTGGGTGGGATATATTTGGCAGCAAGTGAACATTTTGTCCTCAAAGTTGATGTGTTAGATGCAGGAAAAATGGGCAAGTGTAAGGATTTGAGCGACTTTGACAAGGGCCAAATTGTGATGGCTTGGCGACGGTCAGAGCGTCTCCATAACGGCAGCTTGTGGGGTTTTCCCAGTTTGCAGTGGTCAGTACCTATCAATAGTGGTCCAAGGAAGGAAAAGCGGTGAACCAGCTACATGGTCATTGGCGGCTAATGCACATGGGGAAAGAAGGCTGCCCCTTGTGGTCCGATCCAACAGACGTACTGTACTGTAGCCGGCGGAGGCAGTGTGATACTTTGGGCAATGTTCGACAGGGAAACCTTGAGCCCTGCCATTCATTTGGATGTTACAAAGTAACTTTTATCCAAAGTGAAAAAATCTGACACAAATACTACCGCAGCAATTACATGGTGCAGATGGGGTTAGGGATCAAGGATGCTTACAGGTAGGCCAACTCTGGGGCTTGAACCCACTACCTTCCGGCTGGGTCCAACACCTAGACCACTCGACTATCCTGCCCCATTCAGGAATGGTTTTAGGAACACAACAAATAGTTAAAGGTGTTAACTTGGCCTCCAAATTCCCCAGATCTCAATCCAATCCAACATCTGTGGGATGTGCTGGACAAACAAGTCTGATCCATGGAGGCCCCACCTTGCAACTTACAGTACTTAAAGGATCTGCTGCTAATGTCTTGGTGCCAAATACCACAGCACCCCTTCAGAGGCCTAGCGGAGTCCATGCCTCGACGAGTCAGGGCTGTTTTGGCGGCACCTGACCACCTGCCTAATATTGTGTAGGTCCTACACGATATTAGGTAGGTGGTCATAATTTTATGGCCGATCGGTGTACAGCATATACAGCAGGCACATTTATGTTACTCTTTGTGGAAAGTGGACCTTTTACCTGGTAGATCACTAGGCTATCTTGTCCCCTTTAGGCCATGGCAGTTTGATAATACCATCCAGATTTTGCAAGCTAGTTTTACTTTACACATCAGTCTGGAAACTGATGATTGATTCAAAACCATACGGGATAAAGGTGGAGTTATTTGTAGCCAATTGGACCACCTTCAACTAATCAGAACAACGCAGGGGTTCAATGGCCACCAACTGAACTTAACACAAGTTCAGAATGGTACTTGAGATTAATATGAATTTGGTGTTTTGATAAGGCAAAACAGCGATGTGAAAGTGCCACATTTGGCTTCACGTGCTGTAGTATATAACCAGAAAACGCTGCACACCCTCCTGATGATACACACTCTCCTACAATTAGTCAACAATGATCAGTGTTTTTAATGTTTACCCAATTGGACTGTCATTTGTTTGCTTGTGTGTTTCCTTGTGTAGTTATTGGCTGTATCAGCTTTGAGTTCAACATGTAGCATATACAATTTTTTAAATACAGTTAAAGAAAAGATTAATGTAAAATGTAATCGTATTGCCACTCAATCATCTTCTATCTCCTGTATGATTTCCTATTACTTATTTGTTTAGGATTTCACTAGTTCATTGTCTCTGACAGCATCAGGTTCACATTTGCACCACACTGTATTCGTTTGAAGTTTTCTGTAGTCTTTACACAAAGAGAAAGACCACACTGCATATTGACAGCTGGAGGGTCAGTTTCCCTATTCATTCATTTTGTTGTCTTTTTTCTTTTTTTTTTTGTTCACTCTATTCATATATTTTTTTTGCCTTCATCTTTTCCCAGGGCCACACAGTCATCAGGTCAGCAGCCAATGCCAGCATGCCCCCAATGGTGATGTCACATAGGGTTATTGCACCAAACCCTGCTCAGCTTCAGGGCCAGCGGGTGTCTAATAAGCCTAGCATGGGCCGGACAAGCTCTGGAACAATAGGCAATACTGTCAGCTACCAGCAGGTAGGATGCCATTCCTTTATTATTAGCATTGTCCTCTCTAAAATGTTACTTAAATGTTCCCATTAAATAACAAAATGTTCCCTGTCTATACAAGTTGCATTATCATGTCAAATTGGTGATAAAATCCACTTTTTGTGTATATACATTATTAACCTATTAATCCAGTGGTATCACAAAGTGGTGCTGCTTTGTGATGCTTTTGGGAACACAATATTTTGTGTGTGTGTATATTTTGGTACTTAAATAAAACACATCTACTCATTTAAACCTTAAATGAGTAGATGTGTCCAAACTTTGGACTGGAACTATGCTGTCTGTCTAATATAATGTGGCTATGAAACACTTCTTTTGGGTGGTTCTGGACCTATACTGACTTATGCCAATGTCTGCATTCTCAGACCACCAACCAGCAGGTGGCAATATCGCAGCGCTCAGGATCCACGGCAATGTACATGAACCTGGCCCATATGCAGGTAGCACAGAGTGCCGGAGCCGGCGGGGTGCCAAACTGCCTCAGCGCAGTCACCGCTGTCAGTCCTTCAACCATTAGCAGCACGGCTAGCAGCAGCGTGAGTTCCATAAGTGACCAAGCCAGCAGCCAGGCAGCTGCCAAACTGGCTCTGAGGAAACAGCTGGAGAAGACACTCCTGGAGATTCCTCCACCTAAACCACCTGCACCTCTCCTTCACTTCCTGCCCTCCGCTGCCAACAGCGAGTTCATCTACATGGTGGGCTTAGAAGAGGTCGTACAGAGTGTCATCGACAGCCAGGGTGAGCAACACTTAAACCTCTTTCCCACACATAGCTCAGGTCAGGGGCACGAGATATTGACCACAGGTTCAACCCAAATTTGGCCCATTCTAACTAATATACTCATGGGAAGATACTTCATAGTCATGGTTCCTGCTAGAATGGAAGCATATTGTACAGATGTAGCGATTCAAAATGTTAGTTGTGCCGTGGCAGATAATTTGCGGTTCCGGATTGCAGTGCGTCAGCTCGACGACAGAACATGCCACAACATGTAGTAACGATTATTGAAGCTAGAGGCCCCCCTTGTATTAATTACCACAAAGCCGGCTTTGAATTCTCAGTGTAGCTGCTTTGAGTTTGAATTCCACACATAATGCATGATTATTGTAGGTTTCTAAATTAATAATGATTTAATGTTATTTAAAAATGTATAACTTTTTTTTAAGCAAATTTTCATAATAAATCATAATAATTGCATAATAAATCAAGTGCACATGAAGTCCAGGTGATTGACTGTCTCAAGTTCCGAAAATCGAGAGTTCGAATCCCAACCCCATTATATTTTCTATGTATTTATGCTTAATACAAGTGTTAAACACAACATTCTAGTTAAGCATTTCTAATCTGTGTACTGTTACTGAACAACACATAAATGTAATACGTTAAAGTGGGTGTGTCGAGTAGTCTGCGAGGCTGCACATTATGACCCTTCTTTGGTTTGGTTCCGTATAGACAAGTGAATGTGGCATAATGCCGGGTCTTCTTTACAGAAATATTGAGGGATCTCTGTATAAAAAGGGCTACAAGAACTGCAGTGACTGTCGTGGAAATCTGGATATTTCTCTAGTGAGGAAGTGAAGCCACAAATGAATTACGGACAACTCTGTGTATATTTAACAGTTTATTTAACAATGAGGAAAACAACAGAAGAAGAAAGAAAACATCTGGACCAGACAACTACCCCCTAGGGCAGGTCTTACCGTCTGGCCAGGAACATAGGCATACATCATCAATTAAACAGTTAAGATCCTCAAGGTGGGGGGAGAACGGATCCTCCCCGGATCTCAGGAATACAACAGGTCTCGTTCCAACCTTGAATTGTGACATACGAGCTGTACGGGAACAGCTACAACCCTAATCTACCAGTCTAGCCCAAACACTAAATGCCAGGCCGACCCACTAGCAACATGACAGTCAAGTATTTCTACAATGATAACAATCACTAGAAAACAGGTGCAGGGGGAGAAGACCATTTTCTGCCATGAGAGACTTTTTCTAAACTTTTTGCACATAACGCCAAGCGACATATCCCTTTGTTCTCAATGGGCCATAAAGCTTCTATCACTACAATGTTGGGGGTTTTGAGGGCATCGCTCCAGTCAAAGTGCTCAGTACGAAAGCGGCATGATAAAGTTTGGTACGACTGATTCACTGTCTTGAATTACAAATATGCCACCTGAAGTAGGACAGTAGGCTATAATAAAAAATTCACATGAATACTTACACTAACTTCATGGTTTTTCATCTGAGGACTTCAGTTGCTAATTGAGGCAATTACAAAATGCTTTTGATATAGGGCTTTTTCACACCTATAGTTCAACATTTTGTTGGTACAAAATGTCCCTACTGCAACATTACATTACCTTTATTTTATATATTGTCCTTTTTTCATTTCTATACAATTCAAAGACATTTAAAACTATTTTCATCAAGCTTTGTACATCATTGTAAATACTGTAAAAAAATGTCTTGGGAGATCTCTATGTGGGCTAGTAGCATGCATTGTAATGCTAACGCATTCTTGTTAACATTAATAAAACTAGTGCATTGCCCGTTCACAGGGGTCAACATGATGCCTCCCTGCGCTTCTAAGTGCTAAGTAAAATCTAAGTAAAATGTGTGTGTACTCATCTCCTGTTGCTGCCTTACAACACATCAAGCAAGAAGTAAGTCTTAAATGTGAAGTATTAGTCAATGTGAAACAGTAAATTTCTTAATACTTTGTTGGTAGTTGAGAAAGGACACTGCAGGGAGTTGAATCCCATTCCAACAATGCGGACTTCCACTACCAGTGTCTTTTGTTTTTGCCTTAAGTGCAAAATAGCAAATGTTCTATTAAGTATTGCAATTGAACAAAATGATGTATGTAAATACTGTACTATACAATTAATAGTTCACATTGAATAAATGAAACTATTAGATTAAAACATAAGATAAATGTAATTATCTAATTAATGACACATGAAATCCTCTACCTGTCAACTTGATCCCATGCCCACTAGCCTCATCAAAACATGCCTTCCCTCCATCTCTTGCCTGGTCACTGACACTATTAATTCCTCTCTCACTACCGGCTTTGTGCCCCCCACCCTGAAAATTGCAGCTGTGACACCCACACTCAAGAAAACCAATGATCAATGATCTGAACAACTTCTGCCCCATCTCTAACCTTCCTTTCCTCTCCAAAACACTCGAGAGGGTGGTGGCCTGTCAACTCCTCAACCATCTAAATTCCAACAACCTACTTGAATGGTTTCAGTCTGGATTCCGTCCCAAACACAGTACTGAAACGGCTCTTGTAAAAATCACAAATGACCTCCTCCGTGCAGCGGACTCCGGCCTCCTATCAATCCTTGTCCTTCTTGACCTGACTGCAGCCTTCAACACCATCTCCCACCCACTCCTCCTGGA
>JAODLI010002714.1:0-10346 GCA_027575585.1 Percopsis omiscomaycus
GGTGGGGGGGGGGGGGGAGGGGGCAAATAAATGGACAAGAAGCATATGAACATGCAGTGTTAGAGAAGTGTGTTGTAAATAAGAGGATCGTCTCACCGAGCTACTCCCAAATCAAACTAATCTTCCTGGTGTAGCACATAACTCACAGCGGGGGGCTAATTTCTCAATTATGTCATTACTATCTGTCAACACCCCTCCCCTCCGCCCAAGAGAGGGGGGGGGTTCACACTTGTCATGTTCACACAATAAGTATGCATATCATCATATTTTACAAACACGTGCATATTTCCCCTGTAGAATTATCCACTGCTGCTGAATGGGTCAGCTCGAGCACATACAGTATGTGTGCTTCTCTAGCGCATATACATTGTGGGTGCGTGTGTACATTCTACAAACACTTCTAATGCCATACTTCAGTCCACAGTGGTTCCCCACTATACAATTAATTAGACAGGTAAGCTTATAGACAATAATTTATCCAAGTATTAAGGAGCAGGTAGATGTTAAGACATCTTGCTCAAGGATCCTTACAGGTAGGCTGGGTGTCAACCCCCCTAACCACTAACATGTATGTGGTATATTTCCTGGTATGGTATGGTATGGTTGGTATGGTATTTTTCAGCATATATCTTAACCACGGCACGGCAGAAGGTGAATTCTGGAAAGAAATCCACTTCCTTTGGCTACGCTTGTTAGTTGACTGTCACTAACCACATGTAAACAATCAACATCCAGTTTGCTGCTAATTGCCCACTGCCACAATGTGACTAGGAAAAAGAGGTGATAGATTAAGAAATAAGATGCTGGCAAAAACACTAAACACAGTTTTACTAAACTGTTAGGTTCAGACTGAGATTCAGAGATCAACCTTACACAGTAAATGTTTGATAGTGTTTTAATGAAAGGGCTATGAGTTTATAAATGAACCATTCCTGCACACTAGAAGAGGTTCTTAGTAACATTAATAGCCGTGTATAAATGAATGAATGCCAAATGAACGCATGTGAGATTATGGTATGCTTCCTGGCAGACAGCTTCCTAGCTTCCTAGTCTGCCATGAAGCACACGCCCCGGACTGTGTTCTACACAGCCGAAGAGTTGGAGCTCCCTGGGGAGTGATAGTGTGTTTTGTATTGTGCATTATATATTTATTTATTTGGCTGTAGCCATGTAGCCTCTCGGGGCCTGGGGTCCTGTAAGCGGCTGTGTTAATCTGGCCCAAGAGCTATGACCCTTCTCATTAAGGAAAAACCTTTATCGACTTCTCATTCTCTGAAAATCATTGCCCCTCCGATTAATTTTTATACGTAATTCAGATGAAGTGTTGGGAGCCTAAATCACTCAATCCTCCAGGGGACCCTGGCGAAATTCATCAAAACAACTGTGGATTACACATTAACAATTTTTCTCTGAAAGAGAGAGGCATTAAGAGAAAAACGGGCCTTAATGAAAGAAAGTCATTATATTAATAAACAGAAAATGATAGCTACAGGCCCCTTAGACTCTACACTGTATTCCCAAAGACTAGTTTGGAATATTGTGTACCGTGATTCGTGCAAACTGCAGCATGGTCTTGTGACACACACACAAACATAGCTAAATATCCTCTATTGTGCAGATCTAGTACGGTCTCGTACTTTACCCTAAAACATCTCTATGGCGGGCATGTTTCAGCTGACACCTAATCGATAGGGGTTTTTTTTTTTAGAAAGGGGAGACGCAGCTTTGATGTAGTGTGTTCAGCTCCATCTGGGATGAGCTCTCACTTGTTACGTAAGCTCCCTCTTCCTGTTTATAAAACCAGGCTCTAAAATACATAAATAACTTTTTATAAAAAATAAACTTTTTTTGTGAAGATTACAATTTTTTTCAAAGATGACAGAACACCCTAACTAATAGAAGACATTAGGTGAACATGGTGTCTTTCTGTCGCCGTAAAACACAGACGCTCATGCAAGCCAAAATAAATCCAATTGATACGCTCTGTTTCTGAGGATAGAAACGAGCTCCTGTTGAAGTGGGTCTTTAAATGGTCCCTTGAAATTAAAAACAGAAAAAAACAACCCATCTTTTAGGAGGTATACCTCAGGGTTTCTATGCCCATGTAGCGGGCCAAAGCCCATCTGGGATAACAGAAGTGCATGCTGAGGCAGAAATACAGTTCAACTGCCAACTTTCTGCAGATAATACTTTTTATCTAAATTTCCCAGCTAATTTTACTGCATTCTGTCCACCACAACATCACGTTATTAATCTGTGTGCGGTAATAAAACAGTAGAAAATAACGTGCTGTGGTGCATCACGTTAGAAGACCGGTATACACGCAGCAGCCATCATTTTATATGAGAACACAGATAATTGGTTTTATTATTGAAACTGACAGTTGGCCTGACTAAATACTTCCCACTACAGTAAAGCAAAATAATAATAATAATAATAATAATAGTAATAATAATAATTATAGTAATAATAATAATAATAATAATAATAAATATAGCTGGAATCAGCAATGGACCGACCTAGCTTTTTTTTGGAGGCCACAGGGGCACGAAAGCCACCGGGAAGCCGCGGGTGCACCCCCGAAATTTCACCGATTGATGCAAAATTTGCACCAATCGGTGTGTGATGACCCTGTGGTTGTCTGTTTTGTTGTGCTGGTTGGTGTCTGAGTTCCAGGTTGTCTATGGGCGGAGCCACGGCCAGGGCCGTCAGGAGATGTGGCTCACCTGGTTCAGCCTGGCTTAGATATATTTAAGATGGCTGCCAACTCTGGCCGAATCACAGAGCCACGCACCACTGCTGGGACATGCCAACTCTTCACCTCAGATTTATTTTGTAGCTTTTCTTTTTGCACTCACTACATTTTTACACTCACCCATACACTCATGACACTCCTGATAATACTGATGTCCAAGGTTGTTTGTTTGGTTAGTTGATCAAATAAAACCATTAAGCTTATGTTTGCGTGAGCTTCCTCTCTTTGTTACAAGTAGGAGCCAACTTGTAACAGGTGGAAGCTGTAATGGTCCGTGAAATATTCGGTGCAGTTCCATGTTTTAGTTCTGTTTTCCTGTCTGTGCTTTCCCTGTGTTCCATGTGGTGTTCCGTTCCTGGTTTTCTGTCTCCCTAGTTGTCTTGTGTGTTAATTTGATTATTGTTTTCACCTGTGTCTCCCCATGTGTATTTATACCCTGTGTTTCCTGTTTGCAGGGGCTAGATTATTTCGTATCCTGTCTTGTTTTCTAGTCCCCCGTATCTAGTTAGTATTTCTTGTTCTCGAACTTGTTTGGTTGTTCTTCGACCACGATTCCTGCCTTTGTGGAGTACCCTGTTGCTGAACCCTGCCTGTACCTCGACCACGACCCTGCCTGCTTCTTTGTACCTTTACCTTCTTTGTAACCTTACTACCTACATCTCTGTCCCCATTCCTCCCTGCATTTGGATCCCCTAGATAAAATCGTAACAGAAGCATTGGAATATCGCCACTTCCTTTTCGGCAGGTTCGCTGCCAAATTCAAAGGCCCATTGCTATGTAACAGTTTTGAAAATCAAAAATCCATCTGATAACTTTTGTGAGGCTTGGTCGGAAGATCTTCTGTGCCAATTCTGGGGAAGATTGGACAAACTGTGTGGCCGGTACATTTTTTAAAAACATTTTGATAAAATGAAAAATCCATGACACGCACAAGTTATGAGCAGAAATGTAGGTCAAAAATAGGTCAACTTTTGACCTTCAGCAATAGGTGTGCCATAACATTTTACCATACGGTTCTAGGGGTTGCCATTGACTTACACAGTAGAATAATAAATAAAAAATACGATAATAATAAATGAACATCCCTTAGGCCTACAGTAGTAGGTATTAATTATTAATGTTATCGCATGTTAAGACCCAGTGCGAATGAGTTACTATGTGAAAAGGGTAAATTAGAGTCTTCGCTAAAGAATACAGAGATAAATTCTTGTCCTGTCTGTGTGTCTGATGAAGGTCAAGTTGAAATGGCTGTCCAGCTCTTTGTTTAAGCCAAAGACTCACAGCGGAGCAACGCCTTTGAGAACTGGCTCATACAAAGATTTTCCCACAATGCATCTAGCAAAGATAGAGACTTAAAACACACAATAGGCAGAAAAGCACATTCGCTTGAAGCTTACAAGTTCAACATGAATACAGCCAGGGCCTTCGCGTAATGCCCACTTAAAAATATAAATAATAATATGAATACTCTTGATGCAGTTACTCTGTACTAGCTCTTTGCCAGTCTGTGGAATAATTGTTGTACATATGTATATTGACATTGTTTAAAGATGTGTAAATCCACTTAATGTTTTGAAAGCTATTTAAAACGGGTTAACTTTTCATTAACCCAAACCCTAATGGACGTTTTATTACATGACACGGAGGTTTCTGTTGTGATTTGATCATCTTCATTACAAGCTTTATTGGCATTCTTTTTTTCATTTTTAAATGTCAGACTTGTTTTTTATTTAGTTTCCAGCTAAACAGTAAGCCAAAAGCCATCTGTAGGCCTGTAAGGATGTCTCCAGCCTGGTTTTCTGATTACATCCCTTTTGAACATACTCTTTCAAGTGAAATTAATCAATGTCTTTATCACTCGGGTAGTGTCATTACCCAACCACAGTGTGAGAAATGAAAGTGCTAATTGCACAGCAAGTGGGGCTTTTGTCTGGGAAGCCAAAGTTTTGCTCAGCAAGATGGTTTGGTAACACATTTTCAGTTACATCTCTGAAGCGAATAATGGCTAAATAGAGCAAGATTATCTTAAATCCTCATTATAATGGAATGACTGAATACAAAAAAATTAAAACCTAGCTTTTTTTCAAAACAAACTTTTGTCTATATATATATAACACAGTATAAATAAAGCAATACATGTTCCGCAGTGAACATACTGTACATATTCGCAAGTAAATCTAAAGAAAGCCACATATGGAGCACTTCCCCTGGTAAAACCATCTGAACAAGCTACAGTATGATGGCGACCATACATTCACAGCCGTGGGATACCTGGATGTCATTATTTACCGCGTGGCAACGCGACATTAACGGTGTCACATTAGCTGTGGTGCCCACATCCGTGTAATTGCAATCTGACACCACAGGGCTAAGATGGATCGCAGTGCCCGAGTCATGTGTTATTACACCGGGAGACTAAGGAATACAGGCTTTGCTGACTTGATCTCCTGGTTTAAGAAGGAGGCCACCGTTTTTCATCTCCACGGCACAGTGTTAAGAAATCGAACACTTATTTTTTGCCTCAGCCAAATTGGTTCCAAATGAGTTGCTCTGTATTATTTGGTCACCTAATGAGTGTGCTAAAATTATAGCTTGAAGCGGGAGTTTAAACAGGTCTTCTCATAACGATTATTTTTATATTTTCATCACATTACAATAGTACTGCATATAATAATTTAAAATAAACACCTATGCATGATTCTGTATCACGGTGTGAATTGGTAATGACCTCATGCCAACATGCTGCTGATCAGAATGAGATTGGGCGTTTGTTTAAACAGCTCTATGCAACATTTAGTAGTAAGTGAGCAGTGTTTTACCTGTTTTCCACAAGAAGTGGTGGTCCTTGGGAAACTCGATGTCTGACCGGACTTGAATGGAAACGAGAGACAAAAGGAGGAAAAGAGGGAGGTAGTCCGCAGTTTGCCGTGTCCAGGCAAGGAGGTCATCTTTCAGCACCATAGTCCAGTCCTTTGACTTAACGTCCCCTCTTAGTCCTGCGGAGGAGAAGAATCGGATGGCGGTACATTTTACTGAAGGCCTGTGACTGGATGCTTTGACTGTCCCTGAGAGGGAAGTCCTACCTGTGAGCCTTTCTCCAAGGTTTCCTTCATTTTGTCCTAAATTGTTTTTAGAGAGTTTACAGGGGTGGTAAATGTGGGTTTGTGACAGACACACTCCGGTAGTGAAGAACATTTCTTCTTTAATTCTCTATGTTAGGATCAACTCTTAAAAGGTTTAAGCTCTTTGCTGATATTTAGGCTGTTAGCAATTCTTTTGAGGATTGAATGGTATGTTGATAGGTAATGTACGTATGTTGTAAAACGTATAACAAAGTTAGCCCTGATGACATGCTGATATCGTTATTCTAGTGGTGTTTGCTTACGAGAACCAGAGTATGACCTATTCAGCTATTGACAAATGTATTAATTGTAAGCGTTTGCTAATTGCTGTAAATGTAAATGTACAATTTAATTTGACTTCAAGTAAATAAGGCTTAAGTCTTTTTAAGTTTCGTTATCGTCAAGGTAAAAATCATACTTATGTACTTAGATAGAGATCCAGAAGGAAATTAACGTGTCCAATAGCTTATACACAACATACATACACATAGGCACACAGACATATGACATCCACGCACACATACATAGTACAAAAATACAAAGGAAGATATCAATACTTTATGGTCGTGACATCTAATCTGGTATTTTAGAGTGAAAGGCATTCAAATACAGCAAACTCACTTCTTTGTCGATAGACACAGTGATATCTGGAATGCACTGTAGTCTTAATTGTGTTATTGTTTGGGAACAGCAGACACATTCTCACACAGAAAACCAATTACGATCACAATAGTTTTCTAAACAGTTCTGGACGGCATCATCTCCTCCCATCGAGAGTTGAACCTGAGTAACAACCTGCAGGATTCAGGAGTGAAGCTGTTCTCTGCTGGTCTGGAGGTATGGAGGCCCTTTAGGTCTAACTCACCCCCCCACCACCAATATACCTCAGCTAGGAGGGGGAGTCCCAAGGTAGCAGCGCTATCATGTAATGAGAAGGGGAGGCTTTAAGCTTGGAATAATAGTGGGTATTAGCAGCTTCTTATTGGAGCTCATTTAGTCCATCTCCTGCTACTGTGATTCATGTCCTGGGAGTGCTGGGGATTAGTCTAGGATTCACCAGGCCTGTAATTGTGCTCCACCAACAGCAACATTAATGAATGTGGCGTTATATCCGTAACACCTGACGCCTTTACAGACACATATTGTTGGGGTTGATGTCTGTTGTGATTCAATTTCTGCCAAAGAACGTGTTGAGATGGAACAGTCGATGGGTATTTAGAGATTTGTCAGTGGCTCATCCTCCTCGGAAGAGTGGCACCTCCATTCCACCAAACAGGCACACGGATTAAGGCCAACGCTCTGGGATGTTCTAACTCGATGAAGAGACAACATTATGTTTTAGTGTTTTCCATCATCGCTATACACTATTAGATTTATCTTTCTTTTATGTTGCAGACCATCACGGCAGACCAAGTTGATTCAGTTTACGTCTGAGTAACAGAGAGAGATGGTGCAGCCCATGAGAAGGTAACTATTGATGAGTAATATCTATCTGAGATGGATGATTATTTCCACATGGCTTATCTGTGAAGGTGCCGTCTGCATTGATTTTTGCTGGATTTCATTCGGGTAAATTACATTTTAATCTCTTTGCCATTGCTGTGTCTCGGTGGTGAGATTTCTTTTTTAAGTTTTGACTAAACCTTTGGGGTTTAAGGCGAAAACAACTTTTTAGTGTGTGACATATTCGCTCCATGTATTGGCCACATTCTGTCCCAAAGTGATTATCAGACTACATTCTGTCACATATTGGCATATACTTGCCATATTGTCCAGCTTCAACAAATTCCATATTTGGCAACCTAAGGTTTGGAAAAGTGACGAGATGACAGATGGCATGTCTGTTGTTTTTTTTTAAAAAGGGGAACTGTAACATTCGACTGGATATATATGGAAGGCTACTTTTTTGTTAAATTGTTGATGGTCAGTGAATTTATTATCATTGTTGGACAGCAACCTACTACTACCGCAACCCTACGCCAGATAGACAGCTCTGCTTCCTGATTACTGGCCAACCCCGGGGGCCTTGCTGCCCTGGAAGACATACCTGACTGCACCAAAATTACACTTGTGCCTTCTGCCAGTCTAATTTGACTATTCACAGGACAAGCGGAACACTGCTGGTGCCACGGAGCATGCCATGGCTGATTGAAAAGCCCTCTCATCCACAGAAACAAGCCCTGAAAACAAGCGTGACCCCCGAGCCATCCCCATCGTGGTTAACTTAGTGTCGGCAAACAGGTTGTCAAATATTAGCTGACTGTGTGAGAGGGCAAGGGAGACCATATTCATCAGCAGGCCATCGGTTTTAAAGAAGTTGTTGAACAGTGATATTTGCTGAGCGAGGATCTTAATCTCCCCCTTAACGCTGAAGACTGAGAGAGGAATCATTGGCGTCTCTTAGGTCTCCCTCAGTGGTGGTCAGACACCGCTACGCATCGTATTAGCTACTTCACGATCCGGTGGAACGCATTCTCCTTCCGTATATGTCTGCGGTGCCATGTCATTTGGCCACTCGCTGGCCTGGAGAGGCTATAGCCATGAGGGGTCAACCTCTCCTTTCACGTGCTAAAATCTAATTATGTTTGATTACAACTTTCAACAGTCAGATGGTATGCCAGAGCTCTGAACAATACTTCCATCCCTGGCAGGAGAGAAAAACAAAGGCCTCTAATCCCGGTCCGTTTTGCCCCCCGCCTCCTTACCAGATTTCCATACAATTACTCTGCCCAACCAGTTAATTCCCCAAGTATTCCAAAATGCCCGCCTGCAACCGCCTAGTTCTGCTTTTGCGCGATGCAGCCAGCACAATCGGGTAAAAGCTACTTTCACAACACCACACACACTTCAAGGTTTTGATTGAAGGTATTATGTAAATGTTACGTTGTTGTGTTTGACCAGGGTTTGGAAGAAACAACAGGGCAGATTCATTTCCATCTGAACAAGCTGATTTCGGCAGCTGTTTTCACTGCCTGGAGTAAACAAGAGAAAGAAGCACAATACAGTGTTTGTCTTTTTTTCCCTTTTTCTTATTCATTTGAAGCGTGAGCCTATTAGAACTGGAATAAAAATCTATCCTTGTGAAAAGGTGGTTGGCCCCTGACAACAGTCAATAGAGAGTTATTAGATCCAGTGTATAATCGTCCTCGACGTTTAACATTACAGAATCATGCTGTAATTCTTTTGGCACAAGTGTCATTGATTGCAACTGATAATGCATCTGTGTGTGGTTGACACACCTGCTGTGTCATGGTAGCCATGTTGTCATAGTAGCAACGTCTGCTCTGCCATGTCTCACTGCCTGCTAACAAGTCTGGCACCATGCAGGTGTTTCTTATGTAGGCAAATACTGTATACTGTACTGTGGATTTTATGCCTATTTTATATGATATGCAGTATGCCTATAGATTTTGGTTGGATTAGATACACACACACACACACACACACACACACGCACACGCACACGGCCCATACAATGTGTATGTGTTAACAGGGGCCCGTACTCCGCTCGGTCCCATCTGACCAATAAGTACTGTAAATGCTAGCCTTTTAATTCATGTTTGCTCAGGTTCTCGTGAAATGGCTCGCTGTTGACTTACTTCCTCTTGAGAAAAGAATGTAGGGCTGAATGTGTCGGAGGGATTGCCTTGTCTAGAGCAGTAGCAAAGGTGTACAGTGGCAAATAGCGTTCAAGATGCGTCACACGCTAGATGTAAAAGATTTAAACATAATTTTGACAATCCACCCCCAAGTGCAAGATGAGCTATCACTAGCCCTTATTGGCGTTTTCAAGGCGGGGATATGTGCCTTCATTCCGCCTCGCCGTTCCGTGTAAAAGGTACGCGGAGGCAGAATGCCCCCGCCATCGTTGTTCCGCCTCTGAGCCGGCAGCGGAGGCAGTCGCAGAGCCTTAACGATGTCTGTGTTGAAAGGGACAGCCGGCATGGCGGAGCAAGGGGTGTGACTTCCGATACCGGTGCGAACGAACGTCTCGTTCTACGCCGTCTAAAGGTCCACGTGAACGCCATCGTGTGCATCAACACGTTGCATATATGATGCACAGCAACTTTGCTGTGCGTTTGAAGGGTGGTATAAATGTGCACGGCTAGCAAAAGCACCTCAACACTCAGTTCACCCGCCATTGTTGTTTTGACAGCAACACCGGGATGCTAGGCGGATTGCTATGTGAAAGGACACACTGGGGCGGTGATGTGCCGCCTCTGTTTGGCTGGATAAACAAGCAGCATAATGAGGAGTCTTCTTAACAGCATTATTAGGGGTATCTCTGTATAAAGAGGCAAAGCCACTTACATTTACACGCAGCTATTACATGGAGCAGGTAGGGGTTAGGCATCTTGCTCAAGGATGCTTACAGGTAGGCACAACTCAGGGGCTCGAACCCACGACCTTCCGGCTGGGAGTCCAACACCCAGACCACTAGACTATCCTGCCCCCTACTGGCTGGAAGT
>JAODLI010002715.1:5000-10344 GCA_027575585.1 Percopsis omiscomaycus
ATGAGACGGTAATTAAGAGTGTTCACAGTGCATGTAGGTTGTTTTTTTGTGTCTGGTAAACATTATGGTGTGCTACAAATCCGCAGACTGAGCTCTCTGGCGGGGTCAAAGTGTCAGACAAGACGGTTAGGTCTGTGAATAGGTTCTAAAAACAGCACAAGGTCTATCAAGTGGTGAGTAGATAATGACAGGAAATGTACACAAGATATATAAAGATAAGATGCATAAACGTAGTTATGGTTGCAATGGTAGGAAGTAATAAAGGAAGAATGTAACATGCAAACCAAATAATGGCTGGCTTTTAAAATAACACTAATAGCTCCAACCGCTTAGCTACCGAACTAACTAATGAGTTGAAACCAAAAGACAGTGAGGGACTACTGTGATGATAAGGGGATTCTCTGTCAGTGACAACGCAGGGCACATTATACAATTGACTAACCTTCATGCCTCTTTCTTTGTCAGCTTTGGTGTTGGTCTTGTTGAAGACCGGCAGCGTGCCTGTGATCACGAGGCCCAGTTCCTGGCAGACAAAGCACGCAATGTGTTCACTAAGAAATACTGTAGCGAATTCATCCTCATTGTCAATATGATCCATGCATAAAAACGGCTGTTGTACATGCTGCGATTGATAAATTGGCGAAATAATTGCAATGTGAATCTTCCATGCCTGCCAAGTGCAACTGATAGCACATGCGATGATGGAACACACACAATCCGTGGAAAACTTAAATATAAATAAACTGTCTCCCATGAAGGAAACGCAGAAGCATTTCTGGTGCGGAAGACTTGGAAGGTTCCTATCAGGAAAATGACAACAGCTTGTCCACGTTTGCTACGCTGCATTCTTATCTGCTGTTAGCGTTAGCTTGGCAGGCGCTACGTTTGAGTGCTGGACGATTTGTCTCCATTCAGATTGGACGACATAAATATTTTCAGCAGAAATAATATACCATCTAAATCACTTAATTATGGCACGGAATAGTTGGAGCCAAGTTATTCTGAATGATGAAATTGATTCTACAACTAGATATTTTTGTAAAATCAAGATAAGGGGGATATGACAGATATTTATAGGGGTCAGACCCATTAACAAAACCATTAACTCCCACCGAGAGCTTCACTTAAATCCCCAAATGCCTAACACCAAAACCGTCTTCACATAAAGCTGTATTAGTGTGTTTAATTCACCAGTGCATCCTTGTAGACATTGGTCCATTGAACTTGCTTAGCTTTTTTGTCAGCCCTGACCATGGGCCTGCCCAAAACATCCAAGTACTCCTGTAGAAGAGTAAGCAGAGGGATTACATTACATGCATGTCAACCATCAAACCACAAGAGGGCGCACTAAGTATTGGTTTTATATTGAAGAAGGTAAGATGTACATATCCAACAGAATTTAACATATAAAAGGAAAGAGCATGTGTTTTATTTACCTGAGTGTTGATTCTGATAGCACCTATAGATGGGATTTCATAGTAGTACCCTGAAAAAAAAAAAACTGAAATCATCCATCTAAAAAAATTTACCTAAAACTATCTAGAACAAAACTAGTAATTATTTATCCTTATTTTTTTCTAGCGATTAGTCCTACCAAGTTGTTCCACACATATACGATATGCAAACAAAGGTGGGTGAACTGCAGTACATGGAGGTCAACATATCCTGTCCCCTTGTACCTCTGTTAGAGCAGGCCATCCACTGTATTGGTCCTTTGTCGTAGTTGTGTTGACCCACTGAGAACGTAAATATTCTCACCTACAGTGGGGAACAGAACGAGGGCAGTTTAACAGGATCAAACGCACATACTGTAAACCTCAATAGGCGACGTCGGACTGCTAAACGAGGACGCGTCGATTTACCGTCTTGTCGAAGTTGTATTTTTCAAAGATCTCTTCGGCTTTTTCCTCTCCTCCGTCAGTGAAGAGCATTATAATCTTGTTGCAATTGGCTCTTGATATATTCGTCTGTGCAAAGAAACCACAAACACTAAGCCACTGTAAGCCATTATTTTACCACAAGCACACACATAACGCATGCTGACAAATAGATGTATGTGAATGCAGAGAGTCTAGATCCTACACAAACAGAAGAGGGCGACATATACTCATTTCTCCAATACAATTGATCAGGATTACATTATGAGTCATTTGTTCAATAACAATGTACATGTTAAAAAGCCATAGATAGATATTTAGATACACTTTGGTCTGGTCCTGGTCTGTATATCAGAGGGACTGTTTGGAAGCAAGAATGAAACCAGCATCCTCTCAAAAGACACTACCCCCCTGTCCTCCATTCCAGGCGCACACACTCCCACACCCAGTATGTTCCCAGTAACACGTACAAGCAATATACTGTAATACATGGGTGTTGCACACCCATTTTTAGCTTTAATTTTATCCCACATGAAACTCAAAACATGTTATGTAGCAAGGTGTGGTGAACTGAGACACAGAATGTACCACCGAATGTCTTCAGCAGATTAGGAAGTCGGTTAAAAAATGGTTGAAATGGTTTTCCACAGAGACCCAGATGTGCTACCAGGGAAAACAATTTTCCTCTTTTCCTAGCCTGGAGAAAATGTCAATTCCCCACGTGTTTTGAATAATTCTGGCTGTTTAGACCTAAACGGTAAAAAGTTGTGCAGAGTAATGATGCAAACACATGATAAACTCAGAAGAACCAATGATAAAGAAGGTGTCAGTTGTCCCGCCCTAACAAGTACAGTACAACAAAACTGACAGGAGTCAGGGAGTTGTCAATTAAGCAGGTCTGTGCACCTGTGCCCAGACATGACTGAGAAGAGGTCGAATGGGACACATTAAAAACTCAAAACACCTGTGTGTGGGGACAGGCACTTTAACAGTGAAAATTAACATGTTCCTGTTCACAGGATAGACAGGAATAATGTTAATGTATTTTTTACTTCAGAGTCAAAAATTACAATAATAATTCCACTGTAAAAAATCTAAACAAAGGGTTTACTTATTACGGACCTCTTACGGGTGTCTGAACCTTTGTACACCGCTGTATCAAGCAAGCACGCACCAAACACACCACACTTTACCATTGCGAGCTGTTCAAAGGCCAGCTCAAAGCCGCCCCTGTAGTTGGTGATGCCCTTGGCTGCGATCGTCTGCACCTTGTCCTTCAGGAGCTTCTTGTTTCTCACGTTGGCCTGGACCAGGTTGGGAAAGCACGCCGCCTGCGTCGCCTGGTCGTTGAACTGGGAGGGGAGAGGGCATGAGGGTTCACGGGGAGCGAGGGAAAGGCACTGGCACATATTTTGCGGCAAATATGTCTTTTCTGTCCCCCTTCGTTGTGTTTTCACGCTCAACATATGGGTCAGAGGGGCCGCGGGCGGGCCTGTTACTGTGAGGTTCCCCATATGGAAAGAGCCACAGGTAGATTTGATGGACGCAGGTTTCAGCTAGTTTCAAGAAGTCCTGCTCTAATGTGTTTCTGCGGGTAATTCAAAAAATGTCATAAAAAAGACAATTTGGCACTTTATCGATCCCAGATGAAAAATTAGGTCATTCCTGCCCTTATCACACAATTACCTCTCAGACATTGTGTACAAATATAGGTTTTAAATATCTAGGAAGGACACTGGCTGTGTGTCACAGATCTTTCCTGTGTGTCCTACATAAAGAAACTCAATCAAATCTACACAAACCGAAGGGAGCTGTAAGTGGAAGGGGAAAGGGTTGGTTGGTGTGGCAGGACAGTAGGCAGGGAGTGAGAGAAATGGCATAAGGAGGTAAAAAAGAACAACAGAATGTGATTATACTGTAGGGACCGCCAGAGAGAAAGAGCATCACATTTACATGGTTCTAAATGAAAGGGCAGAATATTCAACCCAAATTAATGTTGGAGGCACATATGGGTTCAAATCCATTCATACACATTAGAAGCGCTCAGCCACTCACACACACACACGCGCGCACACACACACACGCACACACACACTATACAGAGCACAGGGCCGCGTCTCATTAATACCAAACATCTGTTTTGGGCAGCGCTGCACGGTTGCAAAAACATACTGCTCGACACACAAACAAACACACTTTACAAATTCACAGATCCCGCTTGACAACTCCGCTGCGGCACTGCTTCTGGTGCTACCGTATGGAAAGTAACTTGAGGTTATCTATGACGATCCTTAACCTTCTGTCTGCATCCCTTTTTAATAAAAAGTAAATATATAAATACATTTTTTAAATCATTCTCTGTCCTGCTCTGTTAGAAAGTTAAGCACTTATTTAGGCTGTTAGCAATTATTTTTTAGGATTGACTGATATGTTAAAGGGAAACGTTGGGATTTTTCAACCTGGGCCCTGTTTCTCCATCAAAATGTCTCCTGTATTGAGCTAGAACGCAAGAAAAGTTGACGCCAAATCGCTAAACAATGGAATCCAATGGGGCACTGGAAACATCAGAAACATAGGACAATATTTTTGCCACTGACAGACTCGTAATGTTATTATTAAGTGTCTCGCAACATAGAACGTGTCCCTACAGAGATACACATGTGCATATTTACCTCAATAACTGTAAAGAATCTGTAGAAAATGATTAGTTCTAAATATAGCTAAGGGTTATTAACAAAAGTATATATAATAGACACTACTCCCCCAACCTAGCCCAGGCTACATTGAAACACCATAGGATGTAATTTATTGCTCTTTCTCTGATAAATACAATGTGATATACAGTAGTTTACTGTAGCTCAAATCTCGATTTCATATTGTGATTGTAAGAAAGTGACTAGTAGTCCTCTATTACTCATCTTCTTTAGTCAAGGGGACAAATGCCTTTAGGCATGATACACTACCACTAAAATTTCGTTGTTGGGGAAGTAACTTTTTTACTAGGACGAGTGAATGACAAATGTACTTGTCCAAGTACATGACAATGCTTAATGTCAAGCCCTGCTTATTGTAAATCGCTTTGGATGAAATCATCTGCTAAAATATCAATACCAGGATTCTTGACGGACAAACAATGCTGTCTCTAACAGTCGTAGAACCAGACACCTGCAAGCACGCACATGTACTAGAGTCAGAGAAATGTACTTCAAGTATACGAGTCAATTTATGTAATTTCACACCTAATATAATATTGTTCCAGAGTGTGTGCAGTGACAATAGTGATGTACAAAACACACACACACACACACACACACACACACACACACACACAGATGGCTGAACAAAGAAGAGTGTGAGAAATATTCAAAACAACTGAGACAGGTGTGTGTCTCATTTTACATTTACATTTATAGCATTTAGCAGACGCTTTTATCCAAAGCGACTTACAATTAGTACATTTTACATGG
>JAODLI010002716.1:0-10344 GCA_027575585.1 Percopsis omiscomaycus
GAAAGTGAACAAAAATAAAACTTCAAAGACATCTGTATGATGCGTGGCCATTATTTCTTGGGACCGGTGTAGTTACAGATTGTGTTCAACGTACATATTAAATTGATGATCATTAGCACCTGTTTTGTATAATTGTTTAATCATACACCTGACTATATGCCTACAAAATCCCTGATTTTGTGTGTACCTAAAATAATTGATGCTTTAGAAGGAAAGGGGTGGTCACACCAAATATGGATTTGAATTAGATTTTCTTAATTTTGTATTTTGTGAATTGAAAAATAAACTATTAACCTTTTTGAAAGCATTCTTACTTTACAGCATTTTTTCACACCTGCCTAAAACTTTTGCACAGTACTGTATAATATATGCATTGTTATGATCTGATCTAGGGGATCCAAATGCAGGGAGGCATGGAGACAGATGTAAGGTGGGTGGAAAAAGATGTTTACTAGGCAGGTTTGTAGTCGTGGTACAGGTGAGGTTTGGCAACAAAGTAAAAAGGTACAAAGAAGCAGGCAGGATCGGGGTCAAGGTACAGGCAGGGTTCAGCACCAGGTTATTCCGCAAAGGTACAAATGGAGTGGGCAGGAATCGTGGTCGAAGAACAAGCTTGAGAACAAGAAATACTAACAAGATACAGGGGACTAGAAAAAAAAGACAAGATACGAAATAATCTAGCCCCAACAAACAGGAAACACAGGGTTTAAATACACATGGGGAGACACAGGTGAAAACAATAATCAAATCAACACACAAGGGAGACAGAAAACCAGGAACGGAACACCACATGGAACACAGGGAAAGCACAGACAGGAAAACAGAACTAAACAACTGCACCCAATAGTTCATAGAACATTGCATACATTCTATTATTATAAAATACCCATATAATTTTTAGTGGTGTTTAATGGTATTCAGGGTTGTTCATGTATTAAAGATGTGCTAAGCAATGTTTTAGAGCAAAATATTTGATATACTGTACATAAAACTGTTTTAAATTCATTTAAAATTATTATAATTATATTATTTTAAATATTTTTTAACTCATATAATGGAGATTCCAACTGTTTCATAGCTACAGAATGAGCTATTTTAGTCTAATAACACAGGTAACATAGTTACCGTTGAGGTTAGCATTGGCTCAGCTACATCTATGTCAGCAGGTGTCAGTATACAGTCAAAAAATGCTAATTATTTGGGGGAAAATGGCTTATTGTACTTTTAATATATTGTTCATGCTATATGTAAGTAATCCAGTGCCTTCTATAAATGACCTAGAAGACATACCCATATACTGTGTTTGTGTTTGTGTGTGTGTGTGTGTGTGTGCGTGTGCGTGTGTGTGTATATATACACTGAAAAAAATAAATAAGGGAACACTGAAATCACACATGGGTCTCGATGAACAAAATATATTAAGGATCAAAATCTTTACTGTACATTGTGTAATTTGTTGAGAACAAAATGAACTAACAGTCAATGGAAACCAAAATCACCCACCGATTGAGGGCTGGATTAAAACTCACATCAAAAATCAAAGTAAACAATTGAAATCACAGGCTGTTCCAACTTGAGTACATTTCATCACGACAACTCCTTATGTGACTCAGTAGTGTGTATGGCCCCCACGTGCCTGTATGCACTCCGGACAACGCCTGGGCATGCTCCTGATGAGGTGACGGATGGTGTCCTGGGGGATCTCCTCCCAGACCTGGATCAGGGCATCAGTGAGCTCCTGGACAGTCTGTGGCACTCCTAGGTTGCGTCGGATGCACCATTACATAACGTCAAAGACGTTCTCAATTGGATTCAAGTCTGGGGAACGGGAGGGCCAGTCAATGGCATCAATGCCTTCGTCATCCAGGAACTGCCTACAAACTGGCCACATGAGGCCAGGCATTGTCCTGCACAAGGAGGAACCCAGGGCCCACTGCACCAGCGTAAGGTCTGATGATGGTCTGAGGATTTCATCCCCGTACCTAGCAGCAGTCATGGTACCATTGGCTAGCACGTGGAGGTCTGTGCAACCCTCCATTGGTAGGCCTCCCCAGACCATCACTGACCCACCGCCAAAATGGTCATGCTGGATGATGTTGCAGGCAGCATTTCATTCACCACGGCGTCTCCGGACTCTGTCACATGTGCTCAGTGTGAATCTGCTCTCATCTGTGAAGAGAACGGGGCGCTAATGGTGGACCTGCCAATTCTGGTGTTCTCAGGCGAATTCCAATTGATCTGCATGGTGCTGGGCTGTGAGCACAGGTCCCACTAGAGGATGTTGGGCCCTCATTCCACCCTAATGAAATCCTTGTGTAATGACCCCTGGTATATCCTCCTCCATGCTATTGAGACTGTACTGGGAGACACAGCAAACTTTCTTGCGATGGCACGTATGGATGTGCCATCCTGGAGGAGCTGGACTGCCTGTGCAACCTGAATGGGCTGCAGGTACTAGAGAAGAATCCGTCAGGAAGGATAAGGAGAGAGCAATTGTCTCTGGCACCACCTGCTAAACCATTCCCTTTTGGTTGATTGTCTTGCTGTTGCCTCTCCAGTGCACCTGTTGTCATTTTAATTTGCACCAAAAACAGGTGACATGGATTCACAATGACTTATGCTTCCGAACTGGACAGACTGATATCCCTGAAGTTTAATTGACTTGGTGGTGATGATTACGTGAGCAGTGTATATGTAAAACAGACACAGCTTTCTGTGAGGATTAATATACCATATATGTATCATAACTAGTCTATCATTCGTTTAATGTGGCAAAACAACATTGTGGGGTATGCAGTTAATACAGTTACATTTTTCTATATTCAAGGACGGCATCAAAAACATGATTTTGGTTTTAGGCACATATTTTTTATTACAAAATATAAATGGAAAAAAGCTTTTCTGTAATGCTAAAACCAACATGTATGACTAAAGTCAGACTAAACAAGGTATTTTGATTTTTTTTCCTTTTTTTCCATTTTCATGGGTAAGCATGCTACAGTGGATACAGTACATAGGATAGTGCACTTGGATAAGTAAGAGATAAGAGCATGGCAGGGAGGTAATAGATGAATTGCTTTTGTTTCCTGCCTTCCTCCCCATCACTCACCACACAAAAATGGCTGTCAACCAAGATCAGTCAGCTATACA
Source organism: Percopsis omiscomaycus (assembly GCA_027575585.1). Classification (NCBI taxonomy): domain Eukaryota; kingdom Metazoa; phylum Chordata; class Actinopteri; order Percopsiformes; family Percopsidae; genus Percopsis; species Percopsis omiscomaycus. The sequence goes on from JAODLI010002716.1 coordinate 3,151, forward strand.
AAGTGTATTTATTACACCTGATAGATGGACAGAGAAACAAAGAACAAGAAAGAGACCCACAGAAAGGGATTTGGAATATTTAACCTTTGTTGTTTGGCATACATGAGGATAATGAATTTATTCATCCATCCTGCAGAGATTTGCTCAAAACCTTTCACCAGAGCACCCTAGGGTTAACAAGTTACTTGCCACTTTGATGGTTTAATGATTTCATCATTAACATAATGAAGTCTTTTGTTGTTATTACTGATATCATTTTTGTGTAAATGAATATTGGATTTCTGACATGAAGGATGTTGTATTACATCACCCCTTACTGCCAGAGCAATATTTTGCACAAATTTGATGATCATGAGATTTCTTATGAGATTATGAGAAAGTACATTTCCACACAGACCAATGGTTCTTTGGCTGTTGTGTGGAGTTATTTTAAGGAGACACAAGCAGTGATATTTTAACATGCTAGCATTATTCCCATGTTCTGTTGTATGACCCTCTGCTATGGTTCCAGGCTTCTAATACTACATATGATGGAACCAACCCAGGCCAATAGGCCTAATTCCCAAGTCTCAAACCCCACAAACCTCAAAATTATAGGTACAATACCGTACAACGTAGACAAGGCCTGAATGATGGTTGATTTTAGAATCTACTGTATATAAATATATATTCAGGAGTGAATAACAACAAGCTGTTAAATAACTTTCAATGCTAGAATTGTTTGACTACCAAGGCTGTCATGTATAGGGTACAAACATGAAAATATGATGCTCATCTAAAGCTTATCTCACAAATAGGCCTACAGTATAAGGTAATAGTAGACTGAGATTTGCTCGAGTGTAGGCTATTTATCAGTCAAAATAAAAATGTTAATTAAATTTTTGGTGATTACAGCATTCTAATTCAAAGAATTACTTACTTATATGGTTTGAAAGAAGATTAACATCGGTGAGCATGTCACCATGCTGTAGGCTACGTGGTCTGCATCACCAACACAACCTTTAACCATTATAAGCTGAAAATCATTTCAATTATTTCAGAACAATTTCAAGACATCAGAATGTGTAAAATGAATGTGAAATCCAGGAAAAATGTCATTGACCCCTTCCCATGTGTCGTTAGTCCATTTTAAGGGATGCCTGAACTGTCTCTTTCAATTCATAAAGGTATTTTCCAACCGAGTTTTTGGATACAAGCAGAATTCTGAGTGTTACGCACGAATAGGCTAATGCGTAAAACTGGTTGATCGTGCGTAAAAGGACGGTGGGAGGAAGGCGTGACACAAACCGTTTAACGAAAAACGTAAATAAAACGTATGTCAATGGTCGAAAACAGCGAAGAGGTTTATTAAATATCTTTTAATTTACCCCTCTGTTAAGAAAACTGTGTGCTTGGAGGCTTCCGTTGTCACTTTCCAACCTCCTCCAAAAACTTGCGGTTGAGCTCCGCTTGCTCTTTCTGACTCTCGATCTTCGCCATCTCGATCATGTTTCGAAGCAGGTGAAACGTGAGGTCTATGGAAATGGGCGGGTCGTCGTTTCTCTTGGCCAGCAACAGCTCGCTGTCTCCCTCCTCTCCCGCCACGCCCTCCTCCGCCTCCAGCGGCGCCAAACTTCTCGCTAGGTGCGCGAGGGCTTTCGCGTCCAGCTGCGTCGTCGTCCTCGCGACGTCTTCGTCGTCGTAGGGGAACAGCGGGATGCCGTTGAGACTTCTTACTCGCGGGTTTCTCTGTAAGAACCGAAGGATTTTCTCGCCCAGGAGGTAGGACACGGCGTTGTCTCCGGCGGCTCGGAGGAGAACTTCGTCTAGCTGGCCTTTGAAGCGGCCACCGGTGCCGTCGATTAGACCGGGTAGGCTCCTTGGTCGGCAGACGCCAGGGCGGACGTGTGACGTAAGGAGGACGGAGGCGAGGAGTAGTACCAGGGGGACAGGCTTCATGGTGGGGCAGGAGGAGGTCGACTTCCCCTGTGGTAAGCAACACGACACTTAGAACATCGATTGGTAACTTTTTATTATTATTATTATTATTATTATTATTATCATCCTTTATTCACCTAAAATAATTAGTTTCATAGCACGGCATCGCGAGCTAAGAACAACAATTGTTTTTGTTTTAAAATTAGCCTAGTCTAGAGAATGACTGATAATAAAAACTAGTTGTAAAGTAGCCTATACAAAAAGATTAAAATTCTTAAAATCATGTCGTGACCCCCTAAAAGTTGTCACCACTGCTGAGAACTGCTTAGAAAAATAAATTGAGTGTACATACAGTTTAGCTTGGATGTATGGTATTTCACTACAAGACAACTGAATCCGGTAGGCTATGTAAATCGTAGTAAATGTTCACGTTTGCAGTTATGTAGGCCTAATTTTTAGGCTACATTTGCGAATTGTTAAAAGTTTAAACTTATTCGGGGGCGCCATGACTCAAGACTGGTAAGGACAACGTAGCCTAATTATAGTCCATTATTTGAGATAACCTCCATGCAAATGTACAGTTAGGGCTGTAAACGTCACTGTGTGATGGTGATAATAATCAGGCTAGAATGCACCAGAATATTTGTCAAGAGTATTTACTTCGCCATAGCAATGCAATAGGCCTACAGTTAAAATAATAAAAAAGGAAGACTTACTTTTTCCCCCGATATAATGAAAATGCTGCAAAACTTTGTGGACGGCTGTCAACCCAAACCGGAGCAGAAAAGGTCCCAGTGAATGACTATTGGAGAGTAACGCCTCTCGTCGAGCGGTTATATACATCCAAGATTGCTCCACTGACGTCAATGCAAGTGCATATACTGCTTGTAAATGAGGCAACGGTCGTTTGATAGGCAATATTGTACTGAGGGGGGCAGGTGAGGAGGCTCTGTTGGACAGAAAATAAAGGTCATGTCTTTGTGTGTGTGCGCGCTCAAAGTTAGGGTCCAATCTTTCACGCTATAGGCGGTTAAGTAAGAAAGGAAAAAAACATGGATTTATTCGTTATGAGAGGAGACAACAGTTTGAGGCGTCCTGATCACTTTCTGCATGGGTTCACATCAGGGGCACGTTGAAGCCAGCCCACCACGGGGGAGCAGCTACCGTGCGCCAGCTAAGCGCAGAGTGGTCCGTGGTGGAGTAGCACATTCACAATGATCTCCGGTGTTACAGCTCCGCCGTGTGCATTGCTGTGTATTAAACTATTGATGGTTCATTCGAAGAGATTAACAGTATTTTATATCAATCTATAGCCCATTAAAATGTGCAATTTTATTATAACCGTAGTGTAGCCTATAGACTTTTACTTTCTATAGGCCAATTTTATTTGGGTTTATCTTCATAAAGGCATGCCAGATATGGGCAGCTGAAAATAAAGCCAATTTATTTATTAATTACCTTGGTATGCACATAAAGTGTAAGCGCTCCTATGTGTGGAATAGAAAATCTATGCCCATTCCAATCTCATTTCGTGACAGGGAAATGTTATCTGGCAGGCTTATATTTGTCAAACCATCCCTCATGCTGTTTTCTTGATACAGCCCTACTTTGTTTATGTCGGTAAACATTTCTGCCACCATCCCACACATACCAACTTAAACCATAAAGCACCTTCAATTTTTACTTTTATTATTTATATAGGTACATTTTCACCCTACTTCATACAACATACACAAAACAAAATGATCATAGATTAATTATACACATACTGGTATCCTTAGGCTATATTCATATCGCTTGGTCCTTATTTGTCTAGGAATATAACTTCTAACATATATTTTGTTAATAATCAGTAAACTTTCCTTTGATAGCAAAGTGCTTATGTGTGTCTGTCCATGTACATGTGACTATACGGTGCCAGTGCCAAACCCTATTTCCGTGAACAACAAACTTGACTTTCAAGTGTGAATTCGTCAGTCCGGGGAGACAAACACTATTCTCTGACCTTTTAAAAGTGACTCAATCACACTTTTCAAGATTGAAAACATCAAAAGACAACAGTAGTCCAAGTGGAAATCATCTAAGGCCCCTAATGGTCTATCACACTACACAGGAGTCCAGTCGTCATTAGCAATGCTGATAGGTGGGTGGCACAAGGGGCGGGACTTCTAAAAAAAAATCCTTTACATCTTGTTGGCCTTCCAGGAAAGGTATGAGTTCCAGCCGACTGCTACAATTTGGACCACAGCCAATCTGTAAACAGAAAATTCTATGAGGATGGAATTACATACAAGTTGTGAATTCAAGTGGTTACTGGATTTATTTCCTATTATTTAATAGTTGCCTAATCAACACAACATGGAATTAACCAATTTAGAAAGCAATAAAATCAGCTCTGTAAAAGCAGGTGACAGAAACTCCCTCAAGCAATGAGGTTTGACAAGAAAAGTGCAGTGTATTATTAGAGCTCATGTGCTCTAATAATACACAATATATAAAACACCAGTCTTATAATACAAATAATAACACGGCTGTCAGGTGATATTCTAGACTTTCTAATGTTTCGCAGAATAATTTTTTTTCAGACATAAAAAAGCTTTTAATAGAAATGTACCATACTGGAACTATAATTCTGAATATCAGTCCACAGACCTGTGGTGTAGTGGAACAAAATAGAAATTAGCGATCTGGACTGCCGGCCAAAGCTGCAAGACAAACGGAACAAGGTCAGACGAAAATTCAGAAACATTGAAGCCATAATGTGTACAAGGCAAGGTATTGCAATATGTATTATATGCACATGTAATATCTGAGCATTAATAGCCATTTCACTCCAATCGCAAAGAAATTCCTTACCACTTACTGTGTACTGCCTATTCATGCCTATTATTAACTGATTTTACAATTAGATGCTTTTATCCAAAGCAACTTACCTATAACATGGAGCATATTGGGGTTAGGCATCTTGCTCAAGGATGCTTACAGGTAGGCCACCTCTGGGGCACGAACCCACACCCTTTCGGCTGCGGCTCAACACCTAGACCATTAGACTATCCTGCCCCCTGATTTTGATTTATTTACATCGCAATTCAGTCAGTTTACACATAATAAAGAAATCTTACAGTAAAAACTTACATAGTAATTTGAGACCAAGGCATCTGTATAGTCCTGCAATGAAAGAAAATATTAATATTGCATGAAAGTATCAAATTATCATTACAAATATTTATGTGGACCAAGTAGAACATCACAATAGCTACAAAACTACACCTCAAATCTACTTCTCTACAGTTCATGTGATAAAACTCTTGACAAGCACTATTGACTGTTCATAGTGAACTTCAACTATAAAACTGTAGCTCAACAGGCCCTGTTGGTTTTCCACATATCTGGTATATAAAAGGATAAATAAAAAAGTGTATATCCCTTCTTCCACACCAATAACCCTCACCACACATAAACACACTTACTGACCAACCTCACAAAACTAATCTACATAAAGGTCAACATGTCTCGACATATAAAAACCGAAAAGCAATCTTTTTTTCATGTTTTTGTTTGCTTTCTAGGGTGCAATTAATTTTTAATTATAGCTGAACAAGGCATTTTGCCATCCGAGGTGAAAGTGGCACCTGTGTTGACTGCCTCTGATACGCTGGTACGTCACAGCTATTCAAGAGCAGGGGATATGTCTTGGAGGTGTTGTTGGGGGGGGGGTCGTACCATAGTTTTAGTAAAGCATGTGTCCAAATTCTCCATACTACAATACGTGTCTTTTTAGTATGCAAATAATATTAGCATGTATACTAAACAAAATATGTTGCCCATGGTCCCAACTACTTTTTTTTGTCATCTCTAAAAACTGGTCACAACAAAGATTCATGGGACATGTGGCACAGATTAAATTCTCCCAGACCACTAGACTATTTTGCTCCCTATATAAACAATTTCTTTTTAAATATTTGGAACGTGGGATTTTTTTTAGCCCACACAAGTTTTCAGTAGCATGTAAGGGGTATTTAAAAGCGACATAATTAAACAGTTCAACAGTGGTGCTAATTGTTATTGTCTCTGCATGTACTGTCATGTCCTTTTAACTGTCACTTGGAAGATAATAAGAAGATGAGAGAGTTTGTGTGTATGTGTGTGTGTGTGTGTGTGTGTGTGTGTGTGTAATATGCAGGTGCATCTAAAGGTATGTGTATGACACCGGTTTTGGGGAACAGAGAAGCTGGGGCAAATGAATTCCTAATCCTTGAGACTTTTGTTTCATACCGCACATATAGCATACAGCACAGAGCTTATGCATTAGTGTCTACTGTGCCTACAGCGTGATTGATCCCCGACATGTCCGGCCTACCTGTGAACATCCTTGAGATGCCTAATCCCTACCTGCTCCTTAATAAATAAATAATTGTCCTCACTGTAAATCTCTTTGAATAAAAGCATCAGCTAAAATACCTATTTGTTACTGTTAAGTACCAGTGTTGGCCAGCCTACAGGCCAGGAAGCAAGCCCCCCCCAGCTACAATATCATTAATTCCGAAGTGTGCTTCTGTAACTTTTAACAAGGGACATCATTAAATGCCTATTTGACGTCACGGCCGGTCGTGGCTGGTTTTAACTGACACAGCTGTTGCGCTGGGCCGCTGCATTGCTTTCCATCATACCTGCTAGCAGCGCGCTGGCAGGTCTGGCTGCTGTAATTAACGCATTTGTCATTTGGTTTCTGTCTTTTCTGACATTTAGCGGATTGGCCTTCCAGGCTTTCAGTCTAACTTTGGTAAATAATTGATGTAGGCTGGCTGAGGAGAGGAACTGTGTTTATGCACGGCAATGACAGACGTCTGAGCTAGCATGGGATGCTACCATGCAGGTACGCTTAAAGATGCGCACACAATCTCTCACTGTCTATTTAACATACACAGACACACACCTCTCTCTGTGTCGCTCTCTCCCTCACACACACATGATGATCTTGCTGTGTCAAACACACGCACAGAATGCGTCACTCGGGTGTTTCTATTTCTACCGCCCTTCCTCCATCAGAGGAAATAGCTTCTAATAGCATTGAGGGCTGAGTAGTGAGGGGTCAGCCAACTTCAGGGAGAAAAGGCAAGGGTCCACAGAACAGGGGGCTGTGGTAGCATGTACCTGTAATTACCTCGGGCGGAGCTCCGAGCACTCCACCCACAGTGCTTCTGTTGGACTCTGAGCGGCTGCTTGACTGACAATAGCTCGTGGGGGGGGGGGGGGGGGGGGGGGTAAGGGGTATTT
>JAODLI010002717.1:0-10344 GCA_027575585.1 Percopsis omiscomaycus
TCCTCTCGCGCACCCCCTGGTGGCAGCTCGCGTACCCCTGGGGGTGCGCGTACCACACTTTGGGAATCCCTGCCCTACAGTGATATGCTCCCTGCTGCTTTGCCTTAATTCTGCCTTTAATGATAAATGAATTCTGGATATATTTTAATGGATGTAGGCAATTTATTCCGAAACCATAGCCCACAGTATACAGGCTTGTATATGTATACAGGAATACACAAAGTAATGGTTTAGCTGCCCGGTAGGCCTCTAATGAAGTGCACTGAAATCCTCACCAAATGCATTTCTGGGTTCTGTGCTGATGTATGCCTTTGCACACTTTCATTATTTAGCCCACATAATAGCAAATCAAAGTGCCAGTGCTGGGAGGCAGGGTTTGTGGAGGAGAAGGTAAATGGAGAACCGAGGTGAACTGTGGTACCAGTGTCCTCTCCAAACCATATTACTCAGGAACAAATTAAACATAGAGCAAACAAAGAAACGGACAGTGCCCGCTGGTTATCTCTTATACAAAAGCCTTTTCCGTCAAACAAAAGGGAACCCAACGGAGGCCTTTGTCAGCATTTTAACGCGTCTCTTTCTTCTTTCCCTCCTGTTCGCCTTGAGATAAAACATTTGGCGAAGTTGCATAATGATTGTTAATGGGATCTCTATTAACTAAATTATTGTGCCAGTGATAATTGCTCTCTCAATGTCATGTAACCGTGTTTTACACTGCCTTTGAATTAATGTTGGCCATTAAAGGTGTTGATTAGCTGCCATCAGCGAGTCTCCCCATCACCTCATAATCATGTAGATTTTGCTAGAGACTGACTTATGCTTGGAACATCCCACACAATAATTCAGAGCTGGGTGTGCGTGTTTCTGGGGGGGGTATTTTGCTCAGCGTGGGCCACTGTGGCCTTGCTACGAAGTTATCTAATGAGGATTTGAAAAGGTGCATGTGGGGGTGTGTATGTACGCGTTTTGTTTGCTTATGCGCATAGGTATGCCAGCGCCAGTATGTATTGTGCCTGTATCCATCTCAAATACCACTGTGTGGCCGAGACACAGATGAGCTTTGCCTCGTTTTAATTAGTGGCCCAGCGGACTTAACCCCGCTGCATCACTCCGGCTGAACCAAAGCCCAAAGATTAATTGGCTCCTCCGCGTTGCCGTGGAACTCCTCGGGACGCCTTGAAATTTGCCTTGAGGTTCACAACACATTTCATTTGTTCAAATATTAAATTTTTATTGATGATGGCATATGGTATGATCCTATGGGCATCAAATGTTCCGGCTTTCCACAACCACTTAAGACGTACTTTTATATAACATATCATAAAATCCATAAAATCCATTTTACACTCTACCTATATTTTGGAGTATATACTGTATCTCTCTAAACATTTAAAATGGTAGTGTGCTGGTCATTTTTGATTTGATTTGTATTTTAAAACCTCCCATTATGGGCATTTACATATGTATTTACATATGTAGTGTATACAGACATTATATGTGAGCAGAATTAGTACTCTAAATCGACATAAACTCCCCTGGAACTACTTCCAGCAAAAGTCTTGTCAAACTGTGTTTGAATGTGAATCCGAGACATGTGATTGGTACCTGCACACGCACCCTATCTATGAATTATGGAGAGCTGTCTTTTCGCCGCTCTGCCCCCTATGTCTTATGGGCTTAACTACATAACATCCTCAGTTTGCATTGTGTGACTTTCAAACTATCCCATGAATGTGTGTGTGTGTATGCCAGTGTGTGTAACATTATAACTGCATCATCGTTTTGTTACTGAAGTCGTCAGAGTTAAAGTGGATACCAGCAAAACTTTGCCCAGGAGGAAGAATTTTGCATGCTACTCTATAATAAGACATTTCAGAACTGATCTATGAGTTGCACCTGCAGCAGGCAAATGCCACGAGGGCAGCCGAGGAGTGCAGACAATAGCAAATACTTTTAATCCTGCCTTAGGCTATACTTATATATAGATTTGTCTCGAAATCCCCAACCACTGATCTAGTTCTCCACAGGCGCCCAGGCCGTAGAAAAACGTAATAGGATCGAATTAGGAATAGAATAGGATTTTATTGAAGGAATAATCTGAAAATAGAGATAATGAATCAATCAATTCAATCAAAAAATATATTTAGTCTTGAAGAATATGGCAATGTCACTATATCATTATTGCTACGTTAAAGGTTATTTAATTGCCCGGTTCTATAACACAATTGAGGAGTGTTTCTTTAAAGTTTTATTTCCTGTTTAACTGCTATATACACTACCAGTCAAAAGTTTTAGAACACTTCTATTTTTACAGTTTTTCGTGATTTGAAGCCTTTTTCTAAGGTAGTTCTGACATATCCAGGAGGTTGTTTTGTGTCATTATCTTGCTGTAAGATGAACCCCTGACCAACTATAGGCGTATACCAGAGGCTATTGTATGGCACTGCAAAATGCTGGGTTAGCAGTTTTGGTTCAGGGTGCCACTCACTCTGTGCAAGTTGCCGACTCTGGATCCAGCAAAAGAGCCCCAGACCATCAAGCTTCCTCCTCTATATTTGACTGTTGGTGTTAAACACAGAGGAATCATCCTTTCCCCTACTTACGGCGTACAAAGAACCGAAGATTTCACATTGTGATTCATCGGTCCATAGGACATTCTTCCAGCCCTCAGTAGTCCACTGGCAGTGCTTCATTGACCAGGCCAGCCTCTGTTTCTTTTTTTGCCATTGCGGCAATGGCTTTCTCACTGCCACACTCAAATCTTCACAGATGAAACTGAGACTTGCTTACTTGACCAGTGTTAAGCTGTTCTAGAAGCTGTTGTCCTATGAGCCACCTTTCCCGCAAGCTGTTGACTCTCAGAAACCTTGTCTAGATTCCGGTCCTGTTGTGGCTTTGGGTCTGTCAGAGCTCTTGGCTTGACACCATGGCTTTCATTGCAATTTCCCTCAAAAATGCCTTTTTAAATAACGTTGAAATGTACATTATTTTTCAGTCTCTGGTAACCTAAACTTTATTTATTTATTTTTACCTCTGGCAGTTTACTGCTTACCTTTGTAGCATTAAAGGTTATTCACTGGACTTGATGCTTCAATTTGAATAAAAACTTTAAAAATGGGGGTGTTCTAAAACTTTTGACCGGTAGTGTATGTCTCTCAGATGAAACTTTAACAAGGCCTGATTTGCTCAATCATGACACAATTAAGTGTCTAAAGAATTTATTTTAGAGTTATTATTCTCCCGTCAAATATTGAATGGAAACTATCAGGCCATCAAACTCACCCAAAACATGTCCTTTGGAAATCTAAAAGTTAATTAAGCTCGATATATCAACACACTTTACCTTTGATTCTGATCACTATTATAAATTCATGTCATAATCTTTAAAAACATTTAAAGGAATATCTGTGCCCAACTGAGCCCTGGAGAAAAGAAGACTTTATAAATATGATCATGCATGTGTCACTTTTGTAAAAGGTACATACTGTATATCAGTTTTAACTCGGATTCAACGAGAGTTCATAAAGCATACTGTGTAATGATCATATTATGGACTATGTATGGACCATTCTGTGGCCCATTTATAGTCAGTAATGTGAGCAATGAGATTGGAAAAATCTCTATCCCCAGCCGGGAGTTCTGAAAAATAATAATAATTTCAGACCTGTATAACAAGGCTATTATAATACTGCAATTGATTGATTTTTTAAATGAGCTATAAGCCTTATCACCAATTCCACTCCATCTTTTTGACACTAATGTGACGAGATGCCTTGTCGTTTAAGCAGAAAATCGAATGAAAAAACACTGAGCCGAGAGTCAAGCACCACTGCCACGCTCGCTCACATTGTTGCCGGCGTGACCACATTCTCCTTGGAGACATGAACAGAAAGACTTTCCTTTTCTACCTGGAAGTCGCCACGAGCCGCACTTTTAAAAAGCTTTTAGTCTAATTCGTTTTGTCCCACTTGCACCGATACTTCTGTTCAAATTAATGGCCCCCTAAACGTCTATCAACCAAACACATTTAGCAATGCTTTACTACGCAAATGCTTTCAAGCAGGATAATTTAGCAGCTTTGCAGCAGGCCCGGCGCTTAACTGCATTCCATTTTCATCAAGGGGTATACGGCAAAACTTTAAACAACACAAAGTGAAATTGTCTCAGAACAGAGGCCTTTAAATAAATTCCATAATTACAATTATTGTAATATTATTATACAATTATTTAGTCTATTATGAGCATTGTGAAGTATTAACAATAAGGAGATGTGAATTATTACAATTCTGGTCAGATCGCATATTGAATGCTTTGGTTGGTTGGTTGGTTGGTTACTTTATTTGTACCAGTGGGTAGATTTGTTTTTCATCAGGAAACAATGACCTCCATTTTGTCACATCAAACATATCACAAACTAGAAACATACATACACACAACTTAAAACAAAAGACACACAGCTAAAGAAACTGATAAAAGTACTCAAGGTTCCATCAAATCAAATCTGACCTCAAGAGAGATAAAATAAAAAATAAAAAGCGATATGAACGGGTTTATAAACCAAGCTGGGTAGAGCTTCATAAGTGAACAAAGTCTAGCTATGGCTTATTTAGCTCTTCCTTATTTGCTTATTTACTTTTCCTATTTCTTCCGTGTTGTGAGGGCAACAGCATCTTCGCTTTCTCTCTACTGGCTGTAGAAAAAGGCTCCGATCATCTAGAATTCGACATTTATATTTTTTCAGAACACATATAACCATGTTGTTTCAGCCCTACTGGATTCTAGGGTTTTTATGCTATGAGTAAAAGTGAATTGGAGGGTGAGTTTAATAATAGGGCAACATATGTTAGTTGGGTAAATAGCTGTGTTAGAGAAAAGACACCAGCGAATATAAACATTGTGTGAGGCCAGCTGCTTCGAGGACTCCCTATAGAACAGTTATTGGAGGAAAGCTTCGCCACCAGCATATTTACAGTACCTTTCATACATTATGTGCCAAGCATGTTTTGAAAATAATTCCAATCATGAAGCTATAAGTTGAGTTGCTTCGCAGGCGACCGTAATGAATAAATCAGGCTCTTGGAGTTTGTCTACAGCTGGCTGTCGTGGCTATGACGTGCACTATGTTTCTTCTTTTGTTAAGCTGCCATGTGAGGATGTTTCAGCGCAGAGTCCTTGTTTGTTTATGCCAGCGCCGACCGAGTGATGAAAGGCCGGATGAACGCTGTGGCATCACAGCTGGTCCAGGAACCTTCACAAATATATACAAGAGACACACATGTGCAGACACACATGGACACACACACACAAGCTCCATTGTTCTCACTTTCCCACTAACACACACTTGACCAAACTGAAGTTATCCAAGGGCCACTTAGAATCTAAGGGGTGCCCGAAAAGGAACATGACCTGCTTGAACATTTTGGACAGCTCTAGGACTGACAGGAGTGTCCACTTGTTCTGGCCTTTCTTCAAATGTATGTTCAAATAATTTGTTCTATTTGATTATTACCAAGACAAATGGAAATCTCATGGTACTATTCAAATAAACATCATATTACATATTACTCTTGGAGGGCCTCATCTGGCCCCTGGGTCAGTAGTCTTGCGCTAGATAATTGGTAGAGAAAAACAGCCTTCCATACTGTACATACATGACTGGAACAATACTTAACAGTAGTATCAGTAACTCAACCATAAACTCATAGTTGTTCTGCAGAGCCTTCTCGGTTTGGTTCTCCATCTAAGAAGGCAGCTTGTGGTTTGTAAAGAAAACAAAAGTGGGGAACTGGCAAACAGATGCTGTGCAAAGCAAAGTGCTTAACAACCACTGAGCCTCTCACCACATGGCAAATACTGGTCTCTCTGACACCTAGTATCAGCATTAGCATTAGCCAAGCATCTCATGCCTGATTAACTTGTATATTATTAAGTATGACTTGCAATGAGCTGTTTTCCCCTGAAGGTTCTTCTTTGTGTTATACTATATACTGAAACCTACTGTGTAGATGCAGCTGACTCTTTCCCCTAACCTTATCGGTATACATAGTGACCTCCAAATGGCAGGGGGACCCACGCAATGTACAATAAAATAATTCATTCTATACCTACAAAACTATTTAAATCTCCATCTAACGTGATTGCGTGATTTAAGAACATGTTTAAGTTAATTAATATTAATTTTTTTGGTCTAAAACTTTGCTGCTCCTTTGTGTGCAACAAAACTATTGTTAAACCCTCGTAACTTCTTTACCTCAGCATAAGTCGACAAGGTGATGTTGAAATTAAAATATACCTAATTTAAATTCTACAACAAACATTTGTAGAATTATTTCAAAATACATTCTACCAGTAGAGACAACAATCAGCTATGGACATTGTGAAAGTATGTGGAATGGAAGTGAATGGCTGATATTCTTTATACACATACATTTATCACATATTTTTCAACATTAATTTATTTTTCACTGTTTATTCATTGGCAATACTCCTTTGGTTTGCACCTTGCTGCTGTGTCCAAATGCCACTTAGCGTAATTGGATATTCAGTGAGTTTTCTTTATATTTCCACCTGGATGTTACACTTCTTTTTGGCTCTATCCAATTCCAGTCTGATGGGGGTCATTGCCAATCAGTAGCCTCACTGCAGTCATTCAAATAAAATTGAAGAAAGAAGACACACGAGAATAATATAATATTTTATACAACACGTGATTCTCTTGACTCAAGCCGCTTTCCAATTTTCACTACGTGTAGTAGAAATATAACAAATAAATGAAGCAATAAGTGGCCAATTGGGAAAGAGCCAATTAAATGTGTCTCTGGTGGAGCTTATATTTAGCATTCATTGCATTTGGTTTTTACAAGGACATATCTTCATATCCCCTCAAGGATACATCAAAGATTACAAGGCCAGGTCTGAATTGAGTGTGTACCCAATTTGCTTTCAGATTGAATATACTCATTGATTCAAAAACTTCTCAAAGAAACAAAATTCCCAGCAGATTCAAAGGAAAACTTATTTACGAAGTGGGAATTCACCTGCAACTGTATTTCATTCTTTAAGGGCTGCCCAAGTCACAGCCAAGCGCATTGTCAGCTGTGCTTTTGTTTTGCGATGCTAGCCATTTTATATGTAATTAGCTGTCAGTGAAAGTGAAACGGGGCTAATTCCCCTTTCTATTTTTACCTCTTTGACTGGAGGCTATACTCAAGTCTGACACGGACAATAATTAAAACCCCTGCCTTGCTGGCCCTCGTGTGCAGTGTTACGTTTGTTTTCACCCATGAAATGTGTAATACAACTGAGCTTCACCCACACACTTCTCAAGAGTAATTTGTTCCCCCTGAAGGGTTTGACCACTTGACAACACTGGGTCATGATACTTAACCATGCCATCACTTGCAAAAGTTGTTAGGAACCATCTGAACCCAGAGATCTCCCTAAGTGCTCAGAGAGTGAGACCACATCGTACATGTTGGATCAGAATACGACCAGTATGCATGATGACACTTTGTAAAACTTGAGGGAGTTGAAAAATGTAAGACTTGAGTGTTTCTGCTCCTAAATACTTACTGTAAATCACTGGATAAAACCATCTGTAATAAGTAAGCATAAGTAATCTTAAGCGATTAAGTAATTTCCTAGGATTCATACCGTATCATTAACGTATAATTGTTGGGCAAAATATTATCCAGTTAATTCGCCAGAAACAGGGTTGATTTGTTAAACTGGACTCCATTTTCTGCAATTAGCCACTACTTCCATTATTCAATTAAGGAACATATAAAGGTTTTTGCGTAAATCAGTTAATGACATTGGGCGTCATGCATAAACCACTCATGCATTAAGCTGTTGTTAAGTAATGCGAACGTGTGGCATTCACTAATTTCTTTATATTTCGAAATTCCCAAGTGGTCCTGACCTATGAATCACTGACAGTGTTTAAATGATATTCTTTCATACAGTATACTGACCTCTGAAAGGATAACTATCTCCATACTTTTCTTTTTACTCTTCCTTGTCATTTTTATGTATGACACTGCGATAGATGAACATGCCTTCATTGATGGTGGCATTCATAATTGTTATGTTCATTTTGGAAGATTTTTATCAAGTTGTTGAATGTGACTTGGCATTTTCGTAAGAAATGTAAAAAAAAAAATTTTTTTAAATTTAGCAAAAAAATTGAACGAATAATATGAAAATGTAGGAGAATTTGTACCCAAGTAATTTCAGAAATCTATATATCGTTCTAGTTATCGTGCATCCGGGAAACACCATCTGCTATAATTAATGGCATCATCCACACATACAGCCAACAGCACCAAAGGAAAGTAACAAATATCTACACCTAAAGAGGGAAAAAAAAATTTTTAGAAAGTGTCATACTATCTAACACTTAAAGTGTGAGATATTCTCATGGAAAATTAAAATCACTTAATCTTATTAACACACCGTGGCCGTAACAACACTCACAATGAGCACACATTTGATCAGAGTACTGTATTCACACAAGGGGAGCACAGATGTTTGCACTTACAAAGCAAAGTGGGTAGAAATAAGCAATCAAAATGCTTTTACTTCATCTCCAAGCTATAACATTTCATACTAATTTCCTCCACTGTCGGGATGGTGTATATGTGAGAGCATTAGTGATACCTCATTATGAGCACCTGTTTAATTCTATAATAATAAAGAACCTATTTGAGAATGAAATGGTAAAAGTGCAACATCTTGACTCAAATAGGAGTTAGCAAATGCCTACCTTCACAACATAATATAGTGGCTTCTAACTGTGTAATATAAGGTCATACAGTAAGCATTCCAAAAGTATAATTTAAGACCAAATCAGTAGTGTATTCATTTAAATGTTTTTGTCTTTCTCTAGGTTGAAGTTGGGAGTTCAGCAAACTGCATCTACTGAAGACAATCATAAAGAAGGTGTTAGCTGTCCCACCCTAACAAGTACAACAAAACTGACACAGGCAGTCAATGAGATGTCAATCAAGTGGGGTCTGTAAGCCCCCAGACAAAGAGGTTTACTAAAGAATTGCTGTTTTTTCCAAATAGAAATGTATGTTTTGTACTTT
This sequence comes from Percopsis omiscomaycus, assembly GCA_027575585.1. Taxonomy (NCBI): domain Eukaryota; kingdom Metazoa; phylum Chordata; class Actinopteri; order Percopsiformes; family Percopsidae; genus Percopsis; species Percopsis omiscomaycus. Next base: position 9,090 of record JAODLI010002717.1, read on the forward strand.
ATGTTTGATGGAGGCTTAACTTTAATATAGTCTAAGCAATTCTCCATTTCAATTCACCTTTGTAGTCCCTTTTAATAAAAATGTTCACCCTTTGGTAATACAAGATGAGTCATTGGCATATTTTTATGAACACTCCTCTGATGGGAGTTTATTTTTATTTTTTTACAGAACATTCAAGTCTGCTAATGACATTCAATACTAGCCTATGATATTAGGCTTGTACATTTTTAAATTAGAATTGTACATTTATAAAAAAAGAATTTCTATTATATATACTGTAAATAATATTGTTTGGCAGCAATTCTCCATTTAGGTGAAGTAGGCATCTCTTTTTAATTTGCTACATGCTCGTGTTCAACAGCATGGTATAAAGGGACACTTAATTCCCACCCCCCTATTAGGTGCAAGTAGGAAGGAGGGAGCCTCATGGGAGCAGATTTGATTACGGTTTATCATCGTGGTTGGTCTCTATGGATTGGAGGGGGCCGATCCCAATCCTTGACACAATCAAAAAGATTAGCAAGGGGACCCTTATTTTGAACCATAAATTCCGGCCTGTGTGCTGCTTGTATACCGTGGGCTCATTAGATTTTAATTGTTAAGTGATTCTAAGACCTATTTCCCAGTGAGTCACTGCCAAATTCCTAGTTCTTTGCACTTGAGTTCTGCTGTATTATGAAGCACCCACTTCAACTATTTGAATTTTTTACGATGAAACAAAACAAAAATCATAAATATCTAAATGGGTAAACAGCCTGTGTTCTTGGTAAACACACTGTCCACGCCAATTATGCATGCTGATGTATGCTGATTTCATTTCATCTTGAACACAGGGGCAAATTGTGGGCCTAATTATCTCCCATCTGAGTATGTTGTGTCTGAATCGCACTTCGTTTCTTTCACACACACACATACTAACACACCGAACTCTACCACTCTACCCACAACTCAAGTACAATTGAAAATATTTCCCAGACACTACACGACAAGAATCTTCATTTCCAATTAAACTCACCATACTTTCATCTCAAAAGAGAAACTGGTAATTTTTCTATCCACTTTGCTTCCCACCCAAACATTTCTTTTCATACTCCTTGTGTGATATTTGCTTGTTTCCACATTAGCATAAGTGCAGCAGTGAGGTCAGGTTGCCGTTTTTTAATGGGGTGGCATTTCTAGCGTTGCAAAGAGGGGGGCTACGGGTGGTGGAGTAGTATGGGATAGGTGTGTGTGTGGGGGGGGGGGGGGGGGGGGG
>JAODLI010002718.1:0-10344 GCA_027575585.1 Percopsis omiscomaycus
GGAAAAAATTAAGAGACCACTGCATATGTTTTTTAAATATAAACAATATTTAATTAAAAAAATATTTAAAAATTTGTATAAATACATAAAATATAAATCATTATTATATCATATTATATTTTAAAAAATGTGCAGTGGTCTCTTAATTTTTTCCATGGCTGTGTATATTAAACATAATGTTTAATTGTGTTTTTGGTCTCTAATTATGATGTCTGCAGATTTCTAGAACGTCAAACCAAACAAATATTGATCAAATATTGGTGTGTAGTATACAGTATTTATACTATGTGTGTCAAGCCTGAAATATTTGATTACTCCGTGTCAAGAAGATTGTGCTTAGCAGATGCCCAATTACATTTTGTGGGGGGATTTTAAGACAATAATTTCTCAAACTAGATTTGGTTCATTGTGTCTGGTAAGTGGATTTTGTTAGGATGGTAAACAGAGTTATTGGTGTAATTCTAATACCAGACCGCCAGATATACAAGCTAGATATACTGGAGATACACCAGCTTTGACTTCAATTTTTCACCACTTTCTCCATGGCATCCTAATTCACGGTTGTCATTGGTCTCTATTATCTACGACAACGTTTAATTCTGTGGTCTGTCTGACACAGATGTTATTTATAAGATACTGGTACTCGTAGGTTGTGCCCAACATGAAGGGAAGGTTTAGCGGTGGCACCGTATCATTTTGATATTTCCTGCAATGTGTTTAAATGTTTGACTGCTATTGTTTTGTATAATTAGCCATCTGCTCTCCATAGGGGGTCCATAACAATATTACTTTAGGAATTGCAGATATCATTTGATATTGTTTATCCCCCCTCCCCTCCCCCCCGCAACAGCCTTGTTTTATCACCACATTGATCCTACTCTTGCAATCAGTCATCTGTATTTGCCTGTATCGGAGGCTGATATCTCCGTCCCCATCAAATGTCACTGGCAGGCTAAGTGGGGAGGCTGGTGTAATAATGTAAGCATTGATTCACATCACATTCAGACCTGTGTCTGTGCAGGGTTGCAGGCAGCCGGCCCTGCCTCTTACTATCAGCATTCTTACTATCAGGAAGGAGGAACAGAAAAATAGTTTTTACGAAGACGAGACAAGGCGGCCAGCTCCGGCTAATATAGGCTCCAGATCATTACTGCCCCCCCCCCCCCCCCCCCCCCCCACACACACACACACACACACACACACACACACGCACACTTTCCCCTGTAATTGAGTGAGTGTCCATCACTTTGCTTATCGGCTACAGTAGTGCTCTGTCTTGGCCAGGCGGAGCAGCGAGCAATCTGCTGATTGCTGTTTTGGCAGAACTGTCAAGGTTTGTCCTCTGTTAAGTGATGGATAGATTGGAGGGGGAGGAATGGGGGCCTGTGTTTTACTCTGTCTGAGAAGGGAATGACACAGGCGACTTGTTACACTATTAGGCTCAATAATGCAGGCTCATTATTAAACACCAAAATAGTACTTTTGTTTTTTGCACTGTTTTTTAAGTGCACCATGGAACCACCTCAAGCCCTATCTGAAACGGGATAGTTGGTAATTGTCAAATGCTCAGAAACGTACTTTTTATACAATTTATTTCCTGATAAAATTCTGGTGGGGGAAAACAGCCCATTAAAGGATATACATCTATCACCTGCCAAAATATACCAGCCATAATTATGTGCTTTTCTCTGAATAGCTACAATTTGAAACCACACTGTTAAATGCAGCCTTGTTCACTAGCTACCCGTTCATGACAGAGATTCCAGTAGTGACTTTTGCACTGCAAATTGATTGCATTTGTTTTAAGAATTTTGTAGAAACAGGTGACAGTATTATGATGTTGGTTGATTTATTTACTATTATTTATTATTTCACTTGGTGCATGGTCACCAGTTTAGCAGTGGCAACTGTGTAAGTGACACCCAAATGGCTTTGCTGTGTCTCCCCATCTCCCCGTCTAGTTGTTGTTGTCTCCTGAAGAAGAGCAATAGAGGTTGCAGGGAGTGGACAGATGGATATAGATTGCCGGACTTCACTAGTATGCCATAGCAGAGTCAAGCTTTAAGATGGATCATTTATGACCTTAACTGACACTGCTTTCATAGGGTTTCTGACATTTCTGTGGACTGTAGAGCTCTGGGGTCTTGGAGTGTCACATGGCTGTAGACGATGTTAATTGACATGCTATTTATATGTTTGTTTTCAGCAAACCTTTTCTTTTGCAGATTATTTGAGGGTTCCTCACCGAGGAAGATTGAGAAACTGAAAACTCTCTTCTGTTACTTCAGGCGAGTCACGCAGTCCAGTAAGTGTTTAAATATTGAAGGCTATATGTTCTTCTGTACTCCATGTTTTCAGCTGATTATTGTTCGTTATGCACTTTACTTTATAAAGGGCCCAAAGGTCTTGTTACGTTCACCAGACAAAGTTTGATTAATCCACCCAACTGGGAAAGGTACAGTATTTTGTCTTTATTCTTAGCTCTATTCTATACTTTATTATGTAACTTCAAAATCAAATAATTGTATTGCCAGTGTTTGACTTCACTTCAACACATACCTCGGGCGTTGTGACTTATAACGACACTTTCTGTCTTTAACTTCAATTCGAAAGTGTTTTCTCTTCAGGTTGTGAACCCCATGTTATGGATCACTGAAACAGTTTCAATCTTTCCATCTTAGTTCCCAGACTCAGCTGACAAAGCTCCACATCACCTGCGAAGGAACAATTGAGGATAATGGATATGGGATGCTGCAGGTGGGAATTCCTTAAGAGTTTTGCCATGACTGATTAGTTTTATGCTACAGGACAGATGTCATTTTGAAACTATCATTGATCCATGATTCTTTAGTTAACAAATCACTGTCATTTGTCCCATGAGGTAACAAGAAACTAGAGAAAATATAGCATTGTGTGCTTGCCCCGAACGCCCACAGGAAGTGATGCGTTTGATCTCTATTGACCAATGAGACCGACCGGGATCTGTGGGTATCTGTAGCCATTTTGTAGTTCTAATTTAACTTTTACATTTCATAATAACAATAAAATGAATTTGTTCAATAAATAAAATAAAAAAATGCCTAAAATGGCAATGTAGTTTTTGGCTGTCAACATGCCTTCCTCTCAGCTTTCTTAGGTGGTGCTCAGTTCATCACCTTGCCTATTTGCCTTGTTTTTGGCTTTCTTTGGCTCCATCACGTGTATATCTGTCTGCGTGCCTGTCTATCTGCATTGGTTCACCTCTGCTCCTGGTTCCCCTCAGCGCCCCTCGATGGCTGTTGCGTTTTCCCTTCGGCTGACAGCTGATGTGTACACACGAGTAGCTCAGTGGAGCTCGGGTGGAGAAGCAGACCCCAGGGTGGGGGGGAAGGAGGGTTGACGGGGGTGAGCCATCTCACTCGGGTGACCCAACAGACCAGGGGTTCTTTAGGCAAACTGACAGCTACCTCTGCGGGGCGGGCAGAGTGGGCTGTCATTCTGTCAAGAGGGGTGATGTTGGGGGTAAAACCGTACAGGAGCTGAGTACATAAACAATTAAATCTGATACACAGACAAACATAGATGAGATGTTTCAGATGAGTTGTGTATATACAATCTGGTGGATAGAGCTTATCATATACTGTATATATCGTCTTTTTGCATTTCCTAAGAAAAGATACATTTTAATGAAACCATGAAATTGAGTGGACTTAAATGCATCAGAAGAAAGGTTGTACTTTTTGTTAGTGTTAAAAACATTTCTGTTGTGCCCTCTGAGTTGTCCACAAAGGCTGTTTTGCTCCGAGTCTCAGTAAAGCTGACTTTATTAGTTCTGAGCAGGAAGCCATGTAGTGATCCTTTGACATTTATCTGTGTTAAATAGCCACAGTGGGTGGCAGCTAATAAGGACACACTAATAGAGTCATTCATTCAAATCATGGCATTGACGGTAGGCTTGGCACCCAGCACAGATCCCCTCTGCTCTGTTTAGTAGGATAGGACAAAGGGCAACATGTTGCCAGTGTAAACCATGAGTCGGTTTGAGATCTTTGTGCTGTTTTTAAAACGCCTGAAAGTTTTTGGAGAAGACCATTAAGGGCTCTAATAGTTCCTCCTAGCGATTTCCTTGTAACTTGCAACTTTGTTGGTTTTGCATTCATATACCTCTGTGAGAAGGCTGTTTATGTATTTATAGCACCCAATTGTTTTTTGAAACTGTTTGAACCAATTCAGAATAATCGTTAATCATTCATTTTATTGTCATAAAGTATATGTGTGTGTGTGTGTGTGTGTGTGTGTGTGTTTAAGGTGGACTTTGCTAACAGGCTGGTAGGTGGAGGAGTGACGGGACAAGGGCTGGTCCAGGAGGAGATCAGGTTTCTCATCAACACCGAACTTATCATCTCTCGCCTCTTCACAGAAGCCCTGGAATACAATGAGTGTCTCATTATCACAGGTAACACACAGACACTGTCACACCGAATCTTCAGGACTAGCGCTGTTCTGCTTTCATTTAAGCACGACTTGGAGACGGCTTGTCGTCATGGTTTTAGATCACCAAGACCTTCGTTCAAATCCTAAAGTCACACAACCAATATGCTCCTGCTTTCTGTCACTCTCTTCTTTCCCGTTTCCTCTGGTTTCTCCGTCTCTGCTGATGCTCTACCTCTGTTTCATTTGACCGTCTGTGTCCCCTCCTCCCCTGCTGTGCTGCTGTCCTCCCTTCATCTGTGGGATGGATGGAAGGCACTTCTTGTGCTCAGGTTGTGGAGGCTCATTTGGAAAAACACCTGCTCTCTACGTTTCACTCAAGAAGTCATGCGCACGGACACAGGCACACGCTGCTTTTATGCACGTTTTATGTGTAGCTGTTTTCTTGAACCTTCGTTAGCGACAGCTGTGTAAAGAGACTGTGGATCTCAGGGCATGTCAAGAAACCTGCTGCAAAACATTTTTATGGGGGGTAGGGGTCAGGTTAATAACATTCTGGGTAATCTGGTGAATTTAATTTCTTTAGTTTTGTGTCAAACGGATCAACTGTCAATTGCTAATCACAGTTTAGTAGTATTACGGTAGAGTAGATTTGCCTCATAATGGAGTGTAGTTAGTCGGTGTGTGCGCTGTTTGAGAAATTAAAGGTACTCTCCTCAAAAGTGATGTAGTGCCCCCACATCCCCAAAATCCTGCCCTAGCACACTGTGTATGTTTGAAACACTACTGCATAAAAGAGAGGGTGGCTGCAGGGGAAGGGGTAGAGAATAGTGCGAGCCTATGAGAGCTATGGAGGGAGGAATAGCGAGTAGTGACCTTACCTAGATTTTCACTGCTAACCCTCGTCGTCATTTTAATCCCTCAACTCTGGACTCCAGAGTTGAGGGATTGTGGAAGATTTCATTTTTTCCTTATTGATTATTAACTGTGCATGCAATTTATCCTTTCCTATCAGTTATGCCAGTTAACAACAATCCAAACAGTCACTAGAAAGTTTTTTTTCTTTGCTCCCTCACTTTGCCTTTGCCTCACCTCTCTGTTCCTTTGCTCTTTAAGAAAGAAGTTTCTTAAATAAATGCACTTGTCACCCGTTGCTTGGCAGTCCTGTATGTTTTCCCCTTTTCTCTCTAACAAGCATATCAAAGCAAACCTTTCACATCCGCTTGTCCTATTTTGGTACTTCAACATTTGACCGAGATGTTACATTGGCTGGCCTTTTTTTGGCTGGACCTGACGTCACAAGAAGCATCATTATGCGCCTTATAAATCCATCCTCTTGACATGGGGGCTGGTACTATAACTGGGCCGTCTGCACACTAAAACTCCAATATAACCTGCTGCTCTCAGGTGACTGCACTTGATTGATTCTGTTGCTGCAGTCGTTTTGGAAGATGTGCCAAGCAGAGGAGACAAATTGTATGTGGGCAAGCGAAATATGAATGGACTTGGGGTGTGGAGTGTAAGAGCCAATGTAGGTAAACTCAAAAGACCCTCATCCACACGTGTAGCATCACAAGACACACACTCTTAGTCGATGTGAAAGTCCACTTTTACATTCAGCCTTAGTGCATTCCTATCAGTCCCCTCCCAGCTCAGAGAAGGCTACTTAGCGCGGCGTCGGACCGTCTTTGCATCCTTTCCGAGTCACCTTCATTTGTCACGTCTCCCTTCCCTGCCCTCTCTTCATCTACCCCCTCTTCCTTCGTCTTCCCCCCTCCTCCTCTCCACTTAACTTTATTACATTTGGACAGAGAGGAATTTATAACCCAACCGAGGTCAATGCTCTGCTAATGGAATGAGCTGGTTATACCATAGATTTATTAAAACATGTTGGCATATTCCCTGCACGCACCCAGTCCGTCAAGCCTCTGCAACCAATCGCTTTTTATTTCTGTCTGTCTCTTAAACACGACTTCTCTTTCTACTTTTTTTATGTGGCTAATCATATTCCCTTCCCTGTAAAGGTGTTCTGACGTATATGCCTGCTGTTGTGGAAGCCTGTATCACAAACCTGTTTTTAGTTTGTGGGGGTTATTGGGAGCGGGAAGCAGAGGGCTAGGATGTAATCCAGTGATGTCCGGATGCTGTCGTGGACAGTCACCAGCCTAAATGGGATCAAGGCTCTGCAGGGCTCTGCAGATGGAAAGGCAGATATAGGCAGGATACTCTTTGACGTTAGGAGTCACTGGTGGTGTACAAGTACTCTACAACTATTCTGGCTCAGTTTGTGGGCTGGAATTTAGTGGGGTTCTTTTTAAAAACTGTCCTTTAGACTAATTCTAAGGACTAATTCGCTCTTGGGTGCATTTTCTGTTGTTGATTCAGCTCCTGGCATTATGGCAACAAATAATGGCAACTGGGCCATTAGCTCGAGTCATGTTTTGGCATAAAGAAATCATCATTTACTATCAACCTTTATCCCTATTTATAGTAGCAACATTGGTAGGTTCTTGTTCCACGAACCTGTGCTAAGTTATAAAAGATAAATAGCACTGTTGACTGTGGCACTGATAGCAGTTGATAATGCCTAAGAATTAAATTAATCATCGGTCTAAAAATTATTAGAGTTTCTGCCACTGTTGTGAAAACGAGCCTTTTGTACAGTATGTTAATCAGATGTTTAGGTTATTCTTTTCCTTCAGAGTGTGTGTAATAAGGTACCCTATACATAATGCATACGCTAGGTTTTAGTGAGAAGGGTTTTCTGTAATGACTCGTGTTGTATGGAGTATAACGATAAATAAAGGTATTCCATGGCCTAATCCCAAACACGCATTGGAAGTGCCAGTGCTACGTAAACAACTTTGAATTAGTAATTTAGCAGACGCTTTTATCCAAAGCGACTTACAATTACATGATGCTACATGGAGCAGATAGGGGTTAGGCATCTTGCTCAATGATGCTTACAGGTAGGCCACCTCTGGGGCTCGAACCCAAGACCTTCCGGCTGGGAGTCCAACACCCAGACCGCTAGACTATCCTGTCCCCAAAGGTGTCTTACCCTTAATGTTTGAGACTATGCTTGTGTTCCTGAGGAATGATGTGGCCCGTTGTCGTCTTCTGTTCTTACCACGTTCTGTCCATAATGGCTGAAAGCTTTTCATTTGAAACTCTAAAGCGGATTACTTATTTAATGAATTGCCCTTATTTATGCCAATCCAATACAAGCTGATACTGTATACTCGCATGGGGAGGATAGAGGCATGAAATTTGATTAAAGAGCCAAGGCTCTAAAATGGATTTAGCCATGCTGTGTGTACTGACTGGCGAATAAAAACACAAAATATCTGCTTTTGTCTGCCTCTGTTCCTGTTGTTCTGTAGGTACAGAGCAGTATAGCAAATACATTGGCTATTCTGAAAGTTACAGGTGGAAGGACAGCTTCAAGGATGAAACACCCAGGTATTAAACATTACATTTTTATTTAAATTGGTGGCATAAGGAGAAGAATTTAGTTTCATTGGCTATGTTTGCGTGCATGCAATGTAAAAATGTTTGTCTTTATGCATAAACAGACTATATAGAAACATATTTTCCCACTGAGACATTAACATGTCTACTGAAATTGAGTATTACACATATTTCATATTTACATTCAGCTTTGCCTAGTCCAGTTATTGTACAACGCCTCCACAATAATGGGCTACAGCTATGGCAGCTAGCTGCGTTGTTTACAATGCACGAGCTGAGCGTAAACTGGCTGTACTGCCATAAAAAATCCAATTGGGACTTGCTTCAAAAACCATATTATGATTGGCATATCCCACATGTCTTAATCAGAGAATGCTCATTCAGAAGAAGGCCCCAATCAAGATATCCGTGCAGAATACAGTGTTTACATGACTCCTATCATTCAGAACATTGTCTTAGTTTGAATAGTAGGGCATTATGTATGCAGGCCATTAGCCTCACCTTCACCCGCCTGTTCCCAGGGATGACTGGCAGAGACGGTGTACAGAGATTGTGGCTCTGGATGCTCTGCGATACAGGCAGTTCCTAGAGCAGTTCCACCCCGAGAAGATGACTAGAGAACTCAACAAGGTGAGAGAGATGCGGCAGTGCTTTCTTGAAAACAAGGAAACTTGTCAACATATAAGTAATTTTATTCTTCCCATACTATGAAGGAGGATGCATTTTATAAATTGGAAATTATTTGGACAGGAAAAAAAACTTTCATTTAACAAAATTGTGACAGCTGTCATGAGTGGGAAGGCTGTTTCTCTAATAGCTGTTGGCACAAGTGTCCTCACATGTTCAGTAATTGTTTTTATTGAAGCTTTTACCATTGTATACAAACCACAATACTGGTTTGTATACAGAGGGAGATTGGGATGGAGATGGCATATCAGTGAATACATTTTGTAGGCTGAGGTGTTTTTAGTTTTTGAAATTCAAAAAGCCGTCAGATGGCTTCTGGGGTTTTGTGGTGTTTGAGTGAAATGAGTGTATAATTTATCTTCGCTCATCAATATTATTCAGAAGGAAATATTCTTCATTAAATACATACTACATTATATCCTGCATCCTCCAAGCTTGGACATATTGTCATGTACTGCCTCCTGAGTTCATGACTCAGTGATAAGTGTAACACGATTGAATTTATGCTCAGAAAACCAACCGCTAGTTTCGAACTAGTTTTGAAATATCTGTATCCTTTAATATCTGCGTGTCGTACACAAGGCTTTTTTAGATTCATATGGCTTTTCTATGGGCTTGTTTATATGGCTACAACTCTTGTGAAACCCTGCTTGCTAGTTACAGGATAACATACGGCTTTAGAGCATAGCAAAGCCCTGATGACTTCATAAAATAAATGTCCTATTTATTATGAGCACTATTTTAACTGTTAATCTATCATTGGATGAGATAATGTCCTGAGCACAGAGAAATATTCCGGTATAAATTCCACCATGTCTCTTCTCCCCCATGTCTCCTGTGTGTGTTTATCTCAGGCATACTGCGGGTTCTTTCGCCCGAACAGCAACAGAAAGCACCTCTCTGCTGTGGCCACTGGCAACTGGGGCTGCGGGGCGTTTGGTGGGGACACGCGACTCAAAGGTATCATTGGCTGCTTTTACATTCTTCCTAGTACTTCCTAGTACTTTTACATTTGAACACACTAGTGCGTTTGCAACAGGATAGTCTTGCAGCTTGGGTGATCGACTCCCAGGAAAAATCAGATTTTATGTCTGTAAGCATCCCATGGGAAGATGCCTAACCCCTACCTGCTCCTTAATACCTGTAATTGTAGTGTACGCTAATTGCCCATGTTGTAATAGTAATTCTAAAAGGATTCCCCTGTTATTGATGTAGCATAGTGGGGGCGTCATACTACTTAAATGAAAACAGTTACGTTATAAATGGGAGTAGATCGCAGGGACTCGGATCAGGTCACTGTCTTCTGTGATCCTTCCCGGCCACACCCTGTTCTCGTCCCAACCTTTCAAGCCCCCGTGGAAGGACATTTCATTTGCATATACGCCTCAGTAATAAAGGCCCCTCTGCTTAATTCTGTCATTTATGTTAGACCAGTCCCTTCCCTCCTTTTTATTGATCAGCAGACACACATTTATGTTTTCCATTAAAAGGGCAATTGATTAAGGGATAGAGGATCCATAAATCCAGACGGATGCAGGGTCTGTGCCCACTCTCACTAATGTACATCACTCTCAATGGGCAGGGGTCTCCTCCAGTAAGCCAACCCTATGCTGCGAGGGCAGATTTATTTATGCGTCCTCTTGTGATATTGTTACTAAAGGAAACTAATTTTAAAGTCCTGTAAGCATGAAGGCTGAACTAGGGCTGGGCGATATATCGATATAAAAAATATATCGATATATTTTTTAATGGGATATGGATTTAGACCATATCGCA
>JAODLI010002719.1:0-10342 GCA_027575585.1 Percopsis omiscomaycus
GAGAGAGAGAGAGAGAGAGAGAGAGAGAGAGAGAGAGAGAGAGAGAGAGAGAGAGAGAGAGAGAGAGAGAGACATAGTAGCATTTTCCATGAAATGTTACTAGGTCTTGAGGGGGGAAATTAGCTGTACAGATTTCCCGGAATATCGATCCTGACAGGTTTTTGCTAAGGTATTATGAATGTAAACACATTGTTTATTTAATATTTAAACCACTTCCTGTTCTTTATTACCCCCTTATGTCCAGCAGGCTCACCTTGGAAGCTTGGCTCTGGGCCATGGTGGCCTGTATTTGCTCAGACACCGCCAGGTAAATGAACTTGTACTGGGCTTCAGTCTGCACCATGCCAGAACGTTGATCCCGTACCATCTGGATGCTTTTCTGAATATCTATTTCATAGTCCAGGCCTGGAGGAGGAGAGGCAATGACAAAAGATTTACACAGAACAGTTACCCGGTATATCCTTATAGGCTGCCTTAAAGGTGCAACTTTGAAGTTGATAGTATAGGGAATGCCTCCTGGCATCTGATTTGTGGTTGTACCATTTCAAGTGCACACTACACCACTAAGAACTGAAAGAAGAAGTGATTTGTCTTTACCGAATTTTTCAATGGTCTCCAGGATCATGTCAATCACCACAATGGTGCCCGTCCGCCCTATACCAGCACTGGACACATATACAAACATACACATACATTAAATCACAATACATAATGCAAACAAACTGGCTTTGTGCACTTAAAATGGAAATCCTCAACTTGGGTGGGATTCACATGGGACCCCTGTTTAAGATTACTGTAACCTAGCAAAAAAATATTTATATGGTTTGAGAGAACAAGGCTTTCTAGCACGGTGGCTAACACTCCTCTCTGTTCTACTTACAATGCTCTTTAAGCTCAAACCAAGTAAACAGTCACGTGTACTTTCATGCACCGTTTGCAAAGATAAAGGAAAAAGGATATTTAGTTAATTTAGTTCCCTCAAAGTTCATTTGAGGGGATCAGTGGGACCATTTGCTTTAAAGGTTACGCACTGACTGAAGATGTGAGGTGGTTAAATGTCACTTTATCAGTGAAAATAAGGGTTTCTCAAGTCGCTCATGTATACAGGACTATTTGATCACTGTTTGATGTAAAGACGACTCAGTGCCCTGTTAGGAGTTCTTAATGGGAAATGTTTAAAGGGAAAAAAACTTAAAGAGAAGAGTAAATTCCAACTGTTTAAACAATTGATGAGTAACCTAGTTGCCAATTGATGAGTAACCAAGCTGCTGATTGATGGAAAAAATTCTTCCTGCTACTATTCTTAAGAAGTTGTTTTTTATATCCGATGCTAGTATTATCAAAACAATTTTTTTTTTATTTTAAACAAAGAAAATATAATGTACTAAACAATGTTTACGTTTCATTATGTCAAATATGCATTGAACTTCCAAATGAAGCACATGAATTTTAAATAAAAAAATATTTCCTATAAGCCCATAAAACACTACACCTATACAGGCTTTAGACATTGTACATATTAAGCAACCTCTCTCATGTATACTGTACCTTATATACATATCAATCCATCATCACACATTTTTAGGTGCTGCATAAATTCCATGTTCCCCAATGACACTCCTTTAAACTTTTGCGTTACAACATTGTGCATTACCTGCAGTGGATAATCATGGGGCCAGCGTCAGTGAACTCTGCTTGTTTCAAATTGACTTGACTGAGGAAACTAAGGACACCCCCTGGTTTCTGAGGAACACCGTGGTCTGGCCAGCTCAGGTACTGGTAGTGACAAATTTCCCGAGTGTTTTCAAGCTACAATTAATAGGAAAGAAAAGACAAAACACTGAAACCTCAATCACTCAACAACCAAACAGCATGTCACATTATGGAGGGTACACAGTATAAGAGGTTACCTCATTTAAAGGTGCCATCTCCAGCATTCTGACTTTGTAATCAGTCGCTTCCCTTTCTGACATGGAGGTCACTACGTATGGCCCCACCTCTCTCGAACTGCCAGGTTCGGGCCAATACGGCACACATTTATTCTGAATTTAAATACAGCCAGACCGCCGTCAGCAAAACATGTCAGAAAATGCAGCGCATTCAAGCGGCAGTTGCAGTTCTTCAGTTCGTACTTACCCGTCCCTTCTCCACCTCCCTTGTTGTCATGACAATCACCCTTGTGTTCTCCTGCCAGACCATCTGCCAGAAGTCATTGACTGTCGTCGCGAGGCATCCCTGGGTGGCGATGTATACCTTGGGATCCACAGTTTCCAACAACGTGTTCTGCAAAGAGTATTCAGTGAATACGCCTCATTACAATCACAACCACTACAAATACACAAATGCGTATAAATACAACTTTTTTTTTTTTTAAATGTAATTTCACTATAAGGACAATTATTTGGGTTACTTACTTGCACATAGTTGGCATTAATGTAATCTGAACCAACAACATTGGGATCTGCGTTCTCCAGGATGACCCGAGTTTCATTGACTTGGTGGTGGAACAGAAAGGAATGCAGATGGAGATAATAACATTTAATAGGATGTTACTACCAATATATAGTGACTTTACATGTGGGATTTGGTTTGTTGCAATTAAAAAGCATCTCTCACAGGGGAGAATGTTCTTGTATCGGTTTTTGCTCTTGTTTTCGGGCCTCTGGCCCTCCTCTCTGCTTTTCTTCACCTTTGCTTCTTGCTTTTGAAGAGCCTGTGCGAGTGTGTGTGTGTGGGTGCGAGAGAGAGAGAGAGAGAGAGAGAGAGAGAGAGAGAGAGAGAGAGAGAGAGAGAATAAAGTTCAAAGCTATGTAGTAGTGCAAGCCACCAGAAGATGGAGCTATACAGTCTCACCCATGCATAGCAGGAACAGGCAGTAACTATTCTACTTAAGCAGTTCTATTTAACCTAAATACTATATAAATATAAAAAGTATACTGTATGAGGATTTAATTTCAGTCAAAGTGAAGATCTGAAGTATTTCAAGCCAAAGTGTTATTTTGTGGAATTGCATTGAATTCCATTTTCCTATTGATGCATTTCTTTCCACTGATGATATTCCATAAGTGTATGTTAACTTAACTTCTACTAAACTTTAATTTAAAAAATATACTTTATCCACCACTGATGGAGTGAAATGGCTAGCTGTAAAAGTGTAATACAGATCATAGGTCTAGAATCTAGACCTATGATCTGTATTACACTAGACTCTAGATCATTCAAATAAAACTGTTGCTTAATCTAATACAATGACTCTCAAAGTCCCTGTGAGACTTACGTCAAACTCCTCCCAGAAGCCGGCCTTGCACTTCTCCTCACTCTCCGCCTCGCCTATCTGATCCAACAGCTTCACTCTGCTGTCAATGTTTGCTGCATTCACTTTGGTGGAGTGGAAGGGCTACACAGAGACAAAAACGACAAAGGTTGATAACTGAGAAGGAAGCAAACACCTACATGATATTGATCGTTTTCACTTTTGTTAAACACTTAACTCTATGTAGTAACTGTTTGTTTTTTTTAAACATTGGGATCAATTGTATTTGTATTTTTAAAACATTCTTCTAACACTGGCTGAAGCATCTCCTATGTCTACACTGTGTTAATTCGTCACCAAATATATCACGCCCAATATATACACGAGACAAGTCTCATAGATGTGAGTTAAGATACAGGGGCAGCTAGTTTGATTGAGATAAGGATGTATAGAAAGATGCGTGCGACAGTAAGTGTAGCACAACTTTAAATTATATTACATGCACATATTTGTTGAATCTCCACATACGGTGCTAAGAAGTTAATTTGGAATAGTAATATTTATTTATTATTTATAACATAACAGCAATCCCATCATCTGCTTTGCTTGACTTACTTTGAATAAAAATTATACTTCTGAAATATGGTCGTCTTAATGCCAATCTGCTAGACGTGATATCCAAAGAAAAGGTATGTAATTAAAGTTATTTGATCTCCGTTTCCTGTTATAAGTGATACATCATGTGTTTCTCAGTTCACCTGCTTGAGGAACACCCAGTTCCCAGAGACCTCCTCGATGCCTTTGCGCTTGTAGTGCTCCACTAAATCTGCCAGTGTGTCAAACTTCTCTGTATCGCCCACTGTATACTTGTCATTCTGGAGACACACAAACCAAAACGTGTAGTAGATTAATGAGAGGTTTGTATATGTGATTAAAACTGGGGTTGTTAAGTGGACTTAACAATTCATGTCACTTGTTGGAAAAAGGCAGCCAACCGAACTTTAAATTCACTAAATTAAATTAACCAGATATTACCATTACACCAGACACAATAGTGCACATTTCAGAGTAGAATAGAGAAAACTCCCACTCAACACCATTAGTGAGTCCTTCAGAAGTCAGATGTCATTTTATTCAAAGCAACTTAGAGAGTACAACTACAAGTACTGTATTAAGGAGCAGGTACTGTAGGGGTTAGGCATCTTGCTCAAGAATGCTTACAGGCAAGCCGGGCATGTTCGGGTGGGAGTCACCCACCCTAACCACTAGACTATCATGCCCTGCCCTACATGAATTTAAAGGACAAACTGTTCATTATGCAATCAGATCAAACTTTTCTGCTATACAAAGAAGTTGTTATACCCAGAATGGATTACGCACAACTGGTACCAGCAACACTAACAACATCTTAAGATTAGAGACGGTTCAGAATTTCACCTGATCCTTGTCCCCCCCGAGAATGCTTTACTTACACAGTCTTACAAGACGGACATAGTAATCTCATAGCAATGTATTATCCCTCAGTCAGGCAAACAAACAATACCGCCCATTCAGAAATGATGAACGTTCAGCATTTGCAGTTGGGTGAACCACAGCTAAAAATAAACCCGCTAAGAACCCGGTGATGCTGACAGCGCTGCTGGGACATAATCTATGAAAATGAGGCCAGCACAGTGAACGTCACATGCTGTTGATAAATTTGTATATCACAGAAACATGGCCGCTTAAAAAAGTTAGTAGTCAGAGCTTGTCTAGATGCTAGGCTATACCAGTGGTTTGCATCTTGTGTGACTCGTGATCTTTGAAAAATGTTGTTCTCTGCAAATGAACTTCCACTTCTTTAAAAGTAATAGTCTTAACTTAACATTGGGCTATATATAATATATATATATAACCCTAACCTAACCCTATATATATATATATATATAGGGTTAGGTTAGGGTTATATATATATATTATATATAGCCCAATGTTAAGTTAAGACTATTACTTTTAAAGAAGTGGAAGTTCATTTGCAGAGAACAACATTTTTCAAAGATCACGAGTCACACAAGATGCAAACCACTGGTATAGCCTAGCATCTAGACAAGCTCTGACTACTAACTTTTTTAAGCGGCCATGTTTCTGTGATATACAAATTTATCAACAGCATGTGACGTTCACTGTGCTGGCCTCATTTTCATAGATTATGTCCCAGCAGCGCTGTCAGCATCACCGGGTTCTTAGCGGGTTTATTTTTAGCTGTGGTTCACCCAACTGCAAATGCTGAACGTTCATCATTTCTGAATGGGCGGTATTGTTTGTTTGCCTGACTGAGGGATAATACATTGCTATGAGATTACTATGTCCGTCTTGTAAGACTGTGTAAGTAAAGCATTCTCGGGGGGGACAAGGATCAGGTGAAATTCTGAACCGTCTCTAATCTTAAGATGTTGTTAGTGTTGCTGGTACCAGTTGTGCGTAATCCATTCTGGGTATAACAACTTCTTTGTATAGCAGAAAAGTTTGATCTGATTGCATAATGAACAGTTTGTCCTTTAAATTCATGTAGGGCAGGGCATGATAGTCTAGTGGTTAGGGTGGGTGACTCCCACCCGAACATGCCCGGCTTGCCTGTAAGCATTCTTGAGCAAGATGCCTAACCCCTACAGTACCTGCTCCTTAATACAGTACTTGTAGTTGTACTCTCTAAGTTGCTTTGAATAAAATGACATCTGACTTCTGAAGGACTCACTAATGGTGTTGAGTGGGAGTTTTCTCTATTCTACTCTGAAATGTGCACTATTGTGTCTGGTGTAATGGTAATATCTGGTTAATTTAATTTAGTGAATTTAAAGTTCGGTTGGCTGCCTTTTTCCAACAAGTGACATGAATTGTTAAGTCCACTTAACAACCCCAGTTTTAATCACATATACAAACCTCTCATTAATCTACTACACGTTTTGGTTTGTGTGTCTCCAGAATGACAAGTATACAGTGGGCGATACAGAGAAGTTTGACACACTGGCAGATTTAGTGGAGCACTACAAGCGCAAAGGCATCGAGGAGGTCTCTGGGAACTGGGTGTTCCTCAAGCAGGTGAACTGAGAAACACATGATGTATCACTTATAACAGGAAACGGAGATCAAATAACTTTAATTACATACCTTTTCTTTGGATATCACGTCTAGCAGATTGGCATTAAGACGACCATATTTCAGAAGTATAATTTTTATTCAAAGTAAGTCAAGCAAAGCAGATGATGGGATTGCTGTTATGTTATAAATAATAAATAAATATTACTATTCCAAATTAACTTCTTAGCACCGTATGTGGAGATTCAACAAATATGTGCATGTAATATAATTTAAAGTTGTGCTACACTTACTGTCGCACGCATCTTTCTATACATCCTTATCTCAATCAAACTAGCTGCCCCTGTATCTTAACTCACATCTATGAGACTTGTCTCGTGTATATATTGGGCGTGATATATTTGGTGACGAATTAACACAGTGTAGACATAGGAGATGCTTCAGCCAGTGTTAGAAGAATGTTTTAAAAATACAAATACAATTGATCCCAATGTTTAAAAAAAACAAACAGTTACTACATAGAGTTAAGTGTTTAACAAAAGTGAAAACGATCAATATCATGTAGGTGTTTGCTTCCTTCTCAGTTATCAACCTTTGTCGTTTTTGTCTCTGTGTAGCCCTTCCACTCCACCAAAGTGAATGCAGCAAACATTGACAGCAGAGTGAAGCTGTTGGATCAGATAGGCGAGGCGGAGAGTGAGGAGAAGTGCAAGGCCGGCTTCTGGGAGGAGTTTGACGTAAGTCTCACAGGGACTTTGAGAGTCATTGTATTAGATTAAGCAACAGTTTTATTTGAATGATCTAGAGTCTAGTGTAATACAGATCATAGGTCTAGATTCTAGACCTATGATCTGTATTACACTTTTACAGCTAGCCATTTCACTCCATCAGTGGTGGATAAAGTATATTTTTTAAATTAAAGTTTAGTAGAAGTTAAGTTAACATACACTTATGGAATATCATCAGTGGAAAGAAATGCATCAATAGGAAAATGGAATTCAATGCAATTCCACAAAATAACACTTTGGCTTGAAATACTTCAGATCTTCACTTTGACTGAAATTAAATCCTCATACAGTATACTTTTTATATTTATATAGTATTTAGGTTAAATAGAACTGCTTAAGTAGAATAGTTACTGCCTGTTCCTGCTATGCATGGGTGAGACTGTATAGCTCCATCTTCTGGTGGCTTGCACTACTACATAGCTTTGAACTTTATTCTCTCTCTCTCTCTCTCTCTCTCTCTCTCTCTCTCTCTCTCTCTCTCTCTCTCGCACCCACACACACACACTCGCACAGGCTCTTCAAAAGCAAGAAGCAAAGGTGAAGAAAAGCAGAGAGGAGGGCCAGAGGCCCGAAAACAAGAGCAAAAACCGATACAAGAACATTCTCCCCTGTGAGAGATGCTTTTTAATTGCAACAAACCAAATCCCACATGTAAAGTCACTATATATTGGTAGTAACATCCTATTAAATGTTATTATCTCCATCTGCATTCCTTTCTGTTCCACCACCAAGTCAATGAAACTCGGGTCATCCTGGAGAACGCAGATCCCAATGTTGTTGGTTCAGATTACATTAATGCCAACTATGTGCAAGTAAGTAACCCAAATAATTGTCCTTATAGTGAAATTACATTTAAAAAAAAAAAAAGTTGTATTTATACGCATTTGTGTATTTGTAGTGGTTGTGATTGTAATGAGGCGTATTCACTGAATACTCTTTGCAGAACACGTTGTTGGAAACTGTGGATCCCAAGGTATACATCGCCACCCAGGGATGCCTCGCGACGACAGTCAATGACTTCTGGCAGATGGTCTGGCAGGAGAACACAAGGGTGATTGTCATGACAACAAGGGAGGTGGAGAAGGGACGGGTAAGTACGAACTGAAGAACTGCAACTGCCGCTTGAATGCGCTGCATTTTCTGACATGTTTTGCTGACGGCGGTCTGGCTGTATTTAAATTCAGAATAAATGTGTGCCGTATTGGCCCGAACCTGGCAGTTCGAGAGAGGTGGGGCCATACGTAGTGACCTCCATGTCAGAAAGGGAAGCGACTGATTACAAAGTCAGAATGCTGGAGATGGCACCTTTAAATGAGGTAACCTCTTATACTGTGTACCCTCCATAATGTGACATGCTGTTTGGTTGTTGAGTGATTGAGGTTTCAGTGTTTTGTCTTTTCTTTCCTATTAATTGTAGCTTGAAAACACTCGGGAAATTTGTCACTACCAGTACCTGAGCTGGCCAGACCACGGTGTTCCTCAGAAACCAGGGGGTGTCCTTAGTTTCCTCAGTCAAGTCAATTTGAAACAAGCAGAGTTCACTGACGCTGGCCCCATGATTATCCACTGCAGGTAATGCACAATGTTGTAACGCAAAAGTTTAAAGGAGTGTCATTGGGGAACATGGAATTTATGCAGCACCTAAAAATGTGTGATGATGGATTGATATGTATATAAGGTACAG
Organism: Percopsis omiscomaycus; assembly: GCA_027575585.1. Taxonomy (NCBI): domain Eukaryota; kingdom Metazoa; phylum Chordata; class Actinopteri; order Percopsiformes; family Percopsidae; genus Percopsis; species Percopsis omiscomaycus. Next base: position 8,801 of record JAODLI010002719.1, read on the forward strand.
TATACATGAGAGAGGTTGCTTAATATGTACAATGTCTAAAGCCTGTATAGGTGTAGTGTTTTATGGGCTTATAGGAAATATTTTTTTATTTAAAATTCATGTGCTTCATTTGGAAGTTCAATGCATATTTGACATAATGAAACGTAAACATTGTTTAGTACATTATATTTTCTTTGTTTAAAATAAAAAAAAAATTGTTTTGATAATACTAGCATCGGATATAAAAAACAACTTCTTAAGAATAGTAGCAGGAAGAATTTTTTCCATCAATCAGCAGCTTGGTTACTCATCAATTGGCAACTAGGTTACTCATCAATTGTTTAAACAGTTGGAATTTACTCTTCTCTTTAAGTTTTTTTCCCTTTAAACATTTCCCATTAAGAACTCCTAACAGGGCACTGAGTCGTCTTTACATCAAACAGTGATCAAATAGTCCTGTATACATGAGCGACTTGAGAAACCCTTATTTTCACTGATAAAGTGACATTTAACCACCTCACATCTTCAGTCAGTGCGTAACCTTTAAAGCAAATGGTCCCACTGATCCCCTCAAATGAACTTTGAGGGAACTAAATTAACTAAATATCCTTTTTCCTTTATCTTTGCAAACGGTGCATGAAAGTACACGTGACTGTTTACTTGGTTTGAGCTTAAAGAGCATTGTAAGTAGAACAGAGAGGAGTGTTAGCCACCGTGCTAGAAAGCCTTGTTCTCTCAAACCATATAAATATTTTTTTGCTAGGTTACAGTAATCTTAAACAGGGGTCCCATGTGAATCCCACCCAAGTTGAGGATTTCCATTTTAAGTGCACAAAGCCAGTTTGTTTGCATTATGTATTGTGATTTAATGTATGTGTATGTTTGTATATGTGTCCAGTGCTGGTATAGGGCGGACGGGCACCATTGTGGTGATTGACATGATCCTGGAGACCATTGAAAAATTCGGTAAAGACAAATCACTTCTTCTTTCAGTTCTTAGTGGTGTAGTGTGCACTTGAAATGGTACAACCACAAATCAGATGCCAGGAGGCATTCCCTATACTATCAACTTCAAAGTTGCACCTTTAAGGCAGCCTATAAGGATATACCGGGTAACTGTTCTGTGTAAATCTTTTGTCATTGCCTCTCCTCCTCCAGGCCTGGACTATGAAATAGATATTCAGAAAAGCATCCAGATGGTACGGGATCAACGTTCTGGCATGGTGCAGACTGAAGCCCAGTACAAGTTCATTTACCTGGCGGTGTCTGAGCAAATACAGGCCACCATGGCCCAGAGCCAAGCTTCCAAGGTGAGCCTGCTGGACATAAGGGGGTAATAAAGAACAGGAAGTGGTTTAAATATTAAATAAACAATGTGTTTACATTCATAATACCTTAGCAAAAACCTGTCAGGATCGATATTCCGGGAAATCTGTACAGCTAATTTCCCCCCTCAAGACCTAGTAACATTTCATGGAAAATGCTACTATGTCTCTCTCTCTCTCTCTCTCTCTCTCTCTCTCTCTCTCTCTCTCTCTCTCTCTCTCTCTCTCTCTCTCTCTC